>MU182540.1:327879-401747 GCA_016904865.1 Pissodes strobi | reverse complement strand
GTCATCTATAAAATACCATGTGAATGTAATAAATTTTATATAGGTGAAACCTGTAGACCATTATCAAAACGTATAAAAGAACACCAAACTTATATTAGAAATGCACAATTCCACAAATCACATATTTGTCAACATGCATTTGATAACAATCACAGAATACAATGGAACGCTTCTAGTATTTTGGCAAAGGAGCCTTCTTCTAAAAAACGTAAAATTAAAGAAAGTGCTTTAATTTTATTAAATAAAGATAAATGTGTTGCTTAAACTTCTGTAAGTTTCAATAGTACATGGTTACCTTTGCTAAAAACTGAAGTTGATAAGGGACACTTAAAAATTAACTAATCCTTTTAAAAAAATCATTAAATTCTTCCAAAGCGAATAACACCAAATTATATATGTATAAAACTTCATAAGCAAATTAATTTACCAAATAACACCTTATTATCAAACTAAATACCAGTTACCCAGTAATTAAATATGGCATTATAATTGTCATCTTGTCAAAGTCAGTTTAAAGCCTGACAATCTGCAAGAGCTTTTTACTGTTTTATTGTATTTGCTAACCATTTTCATTTTTAGTTTTTTGCTTTTCTTGAAAACGGTATCCGAATAGATACCGAATCGACGAAACTAGGTACACATTTCATTAGGGTCACTAAACTTGCACTTGTGCAGTTTACATCCTTGAGCCGGGGCCGAAGTGGCTCTATAACAATTCAAACAAAATTCAATCATTTGTGGAGCCAAAGGCAATCAATTCCAGGGTAAGAATGAATCCTCCACAACAATATAGAACATATTTACATTAAATCCAATACTTTTCGTGAAATTCACACCCAACCAAATGAAAAAGCGGCCTAGTGGAAAATGAAACTTAAACACGCTGGCGGACTATTGTTGACCCTCAAACGTGAAACCAAGACCAGCGAACATAAACGAAAATTCCATTGACTATAACCTCTTTTTTAACTCCAAAATAAAATACATTTCGCAAAAAAATTGTAGCTTAGTTTTTTTTTAATTTTGTAAAATTCACTATAATTTATATATTTTGGTTTTCTCGTATTTTATATTATTCTTCTCTTCCCTAAAATCTTATGGGTGATAGGTGAACACCGAGATCGTATTTGAAATCCACATAATAAAATAGACACAAATAAATAAAATGTTAGAGAGCGAAAAAATGCAGAATAATGTAAAAATAAATGTGGTTTCAAATCGAAGATATTTGGTATATAAATTTAGCTCCAGAGTTGAATACGCTTGCTTAGCCTCCTCTTTGATAGACATAGGTTCAAATTCTCGTCACCTCATCTCCAAGTGAAAGAAACTTTAAAAACTTTTTTCTCGCCTACCAATTTATTTCAAACCGAAGATATTTGGTTTAGAAGTTTAGGTCCAGAGTTTCGTACGCATACTTTTTCTCCTCTTAAAAACATATAAATTCGAATTCCCTTCACCGAATCTCCGTGTAAACGAAACTTTAAAAAATGTTTTACTTGAGTACCAATTTATCTCAAACCGAAAATATTTGGTATAAATGTTTTGCTCTATAGTTTGGTATGCATACTTTGCCTTCTATTTGATACATAAGTTCGAATTCTCTTCACCTCATCTCCATGTGGAAGAAACTTTAAGAAATATTTTACTCGTGTACCAATTTACTTCAAACCGAAGATATCTAGTATGGAAATTTAGCTCCAAGATTTAGTACGCATACTTCGTCTCATCTTTGATAGACATAGGTTCAGATTCTTTTCACTTCATCTCGATGTGATAAAAACTTAAAAACAAAATTACTCGCGTACCAATTTATTTATAACCGCAGTTATTTGGCATAGAAATTTAGCCTCAGGGCTTAGTATGCATACTTTGGCTCCTCTTTGGGGACATAGGTTCAAATTCTCTTCACTCCATCTCCATGTGAAAAAAAAAACTTTTAAAAAAAATTTACTCGCGTCGAAGATACTTGGTATAGAAATTTAGCTCCAGGGTTTGGTAAGCAGACTTTACCTCCTCTTTAAGAAACATAGCTTCAAATTCTCTTCAGCTCATCGCCATGTGAAATAAACTTTAAAAGACTTTTTACTCGTGCTTCAATTTATCTCAAACCGAAGATATTTGTCACAGAAATTTAGCTCCAGGATGTGGTATGCATACCTTGCTTCCTCTTTGACAGGCATAGGTTCGAATTCTCTCTACCTCATCTCCATGTGAAAGAAACTTTAAAAAACATTTTACTCGTGTACCAATAATTTATCTCAAACTGATAATATTTGGTATAGAAATTTAGCTCCAGAGTTTGGCATGCTTTGCCTTCTCTTTGAGACATATAATTTTGAACTCCCTTCACCTCATCGCCATGTGAAAGCTATTTAGTATGAGAATTTAGCTTCAGGGTTTATACGCATACTTCGTCTCCTCTTTTATAGACATCGGTTCAAATTTTCTTCACAATGTGAAGGGTTCAATACGCTTACTTAGCCTTACCATTGATAAACATAGATTCAAATTTTCTTCACCTCATCTCCATGTGAAGGAAACACTAAACACGTTCTACTCATGTACCAATTTATCTCAAACCGAAGATATTTGGTATAGAAATTTAGCTCCAGAGTTTGGTACGCATACTTTGCCTCCTCTTTGAAACATAAAACTTCGAACTCTCTTAATCTCATCTCCATGTGAAACAAACTTTAAAACACTTTTACTCGTATACCAATTTATCGCAAATCCAAGCTATTTAGTATAAGAATTTAGCTTCAGGGTTTATACGCATACTTCGTCTCCTCTTTCATAGACTTCGGTTCAAATATTATTCACCTTATCTCCATGTGGAAAGAAACTTTTTGCTTGTGTACCAATTTTCCAATTTACCACAAACCGAAAATATTTGGTATAGAAAATTAGCTTCAGGATTTAGTACGCATACTTCGCCTTCTCTTCGATAGACAAAGGGTCAAATTTCCTTCACCTCAGCTCCATGTGAAAGAAACTTTAAAAAACTTTTTACGCATGTACCAAGATATTTGGTGTACCAAGAGCTATAGCTTCATGATTCGGTATGCATACTTTCCCTCCTCTTTGAGAAATATAGGCTCAAATCATCTTCATCTCCCCTCCATGTGAAAGGAACCTTAAAAAACTTTTTTACTCATGCACCAATTTGCCTCGAACCGAACATAATTGGTATCAAAAATTAGTTCCAGGGTTTAGTTACGCATACTTCGCCTCATCTTTGAGAGACATAACGTTTTACTCGTGTACCAATTTATGTCAAACCGAAGAGGTTTGTTATATAAATTTAGCTACAGAGTTTGGTACCTCATCTCCATGTGAAGGAAACTTTAAAAAATGTTTTGCTTGGGTACCAAATGAAAATATTCTGTATGGAAATTTAACTCCAGGGTTTAGTACGCATACTTCGCCTTCTCTTTGAGAGACATAGGTTCAAATTATATTCACCTCATATCCATGTGACAAAAACTCAAAAAACAAAATTACTCGCCGAAAATATTTGGTATAGAAATTTAACTCCAGAGAATGGTACGCATACTTTGGCTCCTCTGTAAGTTCTAGTTCTCTTCACCTCCTCTCCATGTGAGTGAAACTTCAAAAAACTTTTTTCTCGAGTACCAATTTATCTCAAACCGAAGCTATTTGGTATAGAAATGTAGCTCTAAGATTTAGTACGCGTAATTGGCCTCCTCTATGAGAGACATATGTTCAAATTCACTTTACCTCATCTCCATGTGAACGAAACTTTAAAAAACGTTTTACTCGTGTACCAATTTATCTCAAACCGAAGATATTTGTCATAGAAATTTAGCTCCAGAGTTTGGTACGCATACTTTGTCTCCTCTTTGAGACATATAACTTCGAACTCTCTTAATCTCATCTCCATGTGAAACAAACTTTAAAACACTTTTACTCGTATACCAATTTATCGCAAATCCAAGCTATTTAGTATAAGAATTTAGCTTCAGGGTTTATACGCATACTTCGTCTCCTCTTTGATAGACTTCGTTTCAAACGTTCTTCACCTTATCTCCATGTGGAACCAATTTTCCAATTTACCTCAAACCGAAAATATTTGGTATAGAAATTTAGCTCCAGGATTTAGTACGCACACATCGTCTTCTCTTCGATAGACATAGGGTCAAATTTCCTTCATCTCATCTCTATGTGAAAGAAACTTTAAAAAACTTTTTACGCATGTACCAATTTATCTCAGACCGAATATAGGTACTTGGTATACCAAGAGCTATAGCTCCATGATTCGGTATGCATACTTTGCCTCCTCTTTGAGAAATATAGTTTCAAATTCTCTTCATTTCCTATCTATGTGAAAGGAACTTTGAAAAACTTTTTTACTCATGTACCAAATTGCCTCAAACGGAACATATTTGATATAGAAAATTAGTTCCAGGATTTAGTTACGCATACTTCGCCTCATCTTTGAGACATAAAATCATATTCACTTTATCTCATCTCCATGTGAAAGAAACTTTACAAAACGTTTTACTCGTATACTATTTTATGTCAAACCGAAGAAGTTTGTTATAGAAATTTAGCTCCAGAGTTTGGTACCTCATCTCCTTCATGTGAAGGAAACTTTAAAAAATGTTTTACTTGGGTATCAATTTATCCCAAATCGAAAATATTTGGTATGGAAATTTAGCTCCAGGGTTTAGTACGCATACTTCGCCTTCTCTTTGAGTGACATAGATTCAAATTCTATTCACCTCATCTCCATGTGACAAAAACTCAAGAACAAAATTATTCGCCGAAGATATTTGGTATAGAAATTTAACTCCAGAGTTTGATACGCATACTTTGCCTCCTCTTTAAATTCGAGCTCTCTTCACCTCGTCTCCATGTGGAAGAAACTTTAAAACACTTTTTACTCGAGTACCAATTTATCTCAAGCCGAAGATATTTGGTATAGCAATGTAGCTCCAGGATTTAGTACGCGCACTTCGCCTCCTCTTAGAGAGACCTATGTTCAAATTCACCTTTACCTCATCTCCATGTGAACGAAACTTTAAGAAATGTTTTATTCGTGTACCAATTTATCTCAAACCGAAGATATTTGGTATAGAATTTTAACTCCATAGTTTGGTACGCATACTTTGCCTCCTCCTTGAGACATAGAAGTTCGAACTCTCTTCACCTCATCTCCATGTGGAAGAAATTTTAAAAAACTTTTTATTCGCGTACCCATTTATCTCAAACCAAAAATATTTGGTATAGAAATTTAGCTCCAGGGTTTGGTACGCATGTTTGGCCTCCTCTTTGATAGACATAGGTTCAAATTCTCTTCACCTTAGCTCCATGTGAAAGAAACTTTAAAAACTTTTTACTCATATTCTAATTTATGTTAAACCGAATATATTTGGCACATAAATTTAGCTCCAAGGTGTAGTATACATACCTTGCCTCTTCTTTGAGAGACATAGGTTCGAATTCCCTCTACCTCATCTCCATGTGAAAGAAACTGTAAAACACTTTTATCGTCTTTTGTCGTGTACCAATTTATCTCAAACCGAAGATATTTAGTATCAGAATTTACCTCCAAGTTTTATAGGCATAATCGTCTCCTAAATCACCTTACCTCCATGCGGAAAAAACTATTTACTCGCGTAACAATTTATCTCATATTTGATATAGAAATTTAGCTTCAAAGTTTGGTACGCATACTTTGCCTCCTCTTTACTCTTTGAGACATATAAGTTCGAACTCCCTTCATTCCATCTCCATGTGAAAGAAACCTTAAAAACTTTTTACTCGTGTAGCAATATATCTCAAACCGAAGATATTTGGTATAGAAATTCAGCTACAGTGTAGATATGTTGTGGATGATTCATTTTTACCTTGGAATTGTTTGCCTTTGGCTCCACAAATGATTAAACTTGGTTTGAATTGTTATAGAGCCTCTTCGGCCCAGGCTCCAGGATGTAAACTGCACAAGTGCAAGTTTAGTGACCCTAATGAAATGTGTATCTATATATCGTCGATTCGATATCAAGTCGGATATCGTTTTCAAGAAAGGCAAAAAACAAGCAAATATCAAGCTACAGTGTTTGATACGCATAATTTGCCTAGAGGTTCAAATTTTCTTCACCTCATCTCCATGTGAAATAAGCTTTAAAAAAATGTTTACTCGTATGCCGATATATTAAATATTTTTTAATTTTGTCAAAGGAAAAGACGACGGAATAAAAAACATGAAACTCCATTATTTTGTCAAAATGAGTTGTTCAGATCAAAATGTAGGTAACGGCATTGTCTTTAATATAAACAATGGTAACGGGAAGACGAACACGTTAGTCTATTTAAAACTGTAAAGAAAAATAAGGGTCCCGGGCTATTCGGGAAAAATGTTGAGGTTCCACCTGTAATGCGAAATACGCTGAAGCTCCCAAATTCCAAGCGTTATGTTTTTTTTTTATATGTTCAAAACATTCTATTAATAGTAACATAATCTACAGAATAAAGTTTAGTTTACTATTATGTTATTGTTTTCATTACTATCTATGTATGAGATTGTTATTTCGCATTTAGTTTAGTGATTTAAGCATTGTATTAAATACTTTATTAATATTTTTTGGCCTTTAACTAATTTCCTTAACGTAAAAACAATAAAATTAGAATTTGTGTTTTTTTATTCTATTATTATTAATTCAATTCCGTTTAGTATCTTAAAATCGCTTTCCTAAAAATTATAGAATTGTGAGCTTCACCGTTTTTTCGTTGGCTCTTCAAATGATACTTTTAAACTTTTCGCATTCCTTATACCGCTCACCCGAAACACCACAAATTTGAATACTTCCAAGCTTTTATTATAAATTAATCTTCAAGTTCGAGCACTTATTGGCACGCACAATATTTTGAGTACCATTTTTATCCTTGAGGTGGATATGTTGTTCAATAACATTTCATTAGTCAATTTAATATTATTATTTTTATTTCGCGTCGGACAGAGCAGGAAGTAAACAGGACACAGATCGGGATGCCGCGCCGGTCGGCTATAAATATAGGTAATTTCAGTAATGTGATAAAGTGAAATTGGCTCTTTCTTACGATTTTTAGAGCCAGATAAACGTACGAGATTCAGTGCGACTAAAATATCATAACCAACAACACTTACCTAAACAATATAATGTCCTTAGAACTTACATTGCCCTGTTGGTTCGTTTCGACCAGGTCAGCTAATCTAAATCGTTCTTTTCGGGGATGTTTGCACTGAAATTGCGAACATTGGCTGAAATTAACATCCGTTGTATCAATAACAGGACAGACGTCTTTTGAACTTGTTGACTTGAAAATAATCACTACTAATAATATGGTATAGGTCCACCATTTCATCCACATGTCGTAGCTTAAATTCCATAAAATTGTCTAAAACTGCCTGCCACTCTCACTCACATAAAAAATCACATTTGTATAGATACTATTAGTAACCAAATCACTTTCTTCTTTGTTGTGCATTTTCGTCACATTTTGACTGAGTTAATAAATATTACCTGGTGCAGGTATAACACGCCAACACATAAATATAACGCAACCGTGGGCAATCCAATATGGAGTCCAACAGGGACATAATAAACCAAATCTTAATAAGAGCAGCAACATTTTTCTATGTAATTTTATATGCGAATTAATAATCTACACTAGTCATTTTAATGCACCAGTCACCAAATGAAATATAATGATGTGCTGTATGAATACTTTTATCTCATGTTTATAATAAACTATAAACTCAATTTCGATTAAATAAAAAAAAACAATTTAATCGACTTGTAGGCATCGTGGATCGTAATATTTACAACTTATAGGCTTGTTATAGAATGAACATTTAATTAACATGTTCACCGGGGAGAACAGAGGCTCTTAGCAAATTCCAGTAGTACTATAAGTATCAATATACAGGGTGATAATTTCTAATAATTTATTAATAAATCGTTCATCTACATCTATATCTATATCTACAACCACTGATGGATCACAGCACAGGCCCAATACGGGAGTACGCAAAATGACGGGTAGTGAAAGGTCGAGTGTGAGTTCGACCAGCGAAAAATAAAGAAAATGTGTGGACATTGTAAAAAGGACGTTGTGTCCGACGTTAAGTATAAAAAGTATGATGTGACTTTTCATCCGGCTTGATTGAGGCAGGCTGCGAGACATTGAAATGCCGTTTGTGTGCATGACCATGAGGTAACCTCAAAAACAAAATCTGTAGAAATCGCCTTTCTTGGATGGAGGAAATGTTAAGGAGGATCAAGGTTTTAGAAGAAAATAAAGGCATGCTAAGGAAAAGGATTGAAATTCTTGAAAGAAAGGTGGAAATTTCTACGCATGAAAAAAAAAGATAAACATAAGAAGACGGGAAACATCGATGCTGGAACAAGCTACTCTAATATTGGCAACACCGCACGCAGCCCGATTCCAATTATTCCAAAGGGAGACGTAGCTCAGATCTACCCAACATCTGGTAGTTCTGATGGGTTACCGACGGATGACAGTGACAAGATTGATAACATTTTTGACGTAAGCAGTTCTGCTGGGGACAAAATCTAACCACATAGATAGAAATAAAAACAAAAGTACAAAGAACGAGGAATTTCCTCTCGAAAAATCAGCTGAAGATGAAGATCAAGGCACTAGCTTGCAAATTGCTAGTGGAAAACCAATAATTAAACGTTCGGAACCAGAAAAAGGTAATAAGAAATGTGACGCAGTTAACTGTAGCAAGCACATGCCAACTGGCATGGATTTGAGCTAAATACATCTCTTGCGAAAATTCTGGACTACGTCAAGGAGAATGGCTTTCAAGACTATACATGTAATAAAATGTGAACGAATAAAGAGCTCTTTCAAGCTTTCTGCTCCACTCATTTAAAAGGAGATCATGTCACCTGAACTCTAGCCGAATGGTATACCCTTTAAGCATTTTCTGAATCTTCAGAGACGTCATTCGAGAAGAGGGATCGTGATGCAGCAAATACACAAATAACTGAAGAGTTGAACATCATACACCACAACGTTCAATCCATTGGCAACGTACTTAATCAGCTTGAGCAGATGGTCAAGGAGCATAGGTGGGTTGCTTTGGCACTCACAGAACACTGGAAAGACGAGGAGCAGCTGAAGTCTTTTAGCCTGGAGGACTTTGAGTTGACAGCATTTTATTGTAGACAAGAGGGTTCTCATGGGAGCTCAGCAGGGTATGTACGTCATGGAACAATATGGAAGTCTCGTCAAGATCTCACCGAACAACTTACAGAAGACTGTATTTTTGAATGTGTGATGGAGGCGATGTTGAGCAGGATCAAGATTTTAGAAGAAAGGCATGCTAAAGAAAATGATTGAAATTCTTGAAAAAAGGTGAAAATTTCTACATATGAAAAAAATGTAAACATAAAAAGGCGGGGAACATCGATGCTGGAACGAGCTACTCTAACATTGGCAACACCGCATATAGGCCGATTCCAACCATTCCAAAGAGCGATGTAGCTCAAATCCACCGAACATCTGGTAGGTCTGATGGGTCACCGATGGATGACAGTGACAAGATTGATGACATTATTGACGTAAACAGTTCTGCCGGGGAGACAAATTCTAAGCACAGAAATAGAAATAAAAACCAAAGTACAAAGAACGAAGAATTTTTTCTCGAAAAATGAGCTGAAGGCAAAGATCAAGGCACTGGCTAGCAAATTGTTAAAGAAAAATCAAGAATTAAACGTCCAGAACCCGGAAAAGGTAATAAGAAAAATGTGACGCAGTTAATTGTAGCAAACACAAGCCAACTGGCATGGGTCTTTTTGTCCGGATTTGAGCCAAATACATCTGCGAAAATCCTGGACTACCTGAAGGAGAATGGCTTTCAAGACTGTTAATGCTTTAAAATGCAAACGAAAAATGACAAAATAAAGAGCTTTTTCAAGCTTTCTGCTCCACTCAATAAAAAGGAGATCATGTCACCTGAACTCTAGCCAAATGGTATAGTCTTTAACCATTTTCTCAATCTTCAGAGACGCCATCTAAAAAGAGAGAGCGTGATGCAGCAAATGCACAAATAACTGAAGAGTTGAACATCAAACACCACAACGTTCAATTCACTTTGCTTGATCAGTTTGAGCAGATGGTCAAGGAGCATAGGTGTATTGCTTGGCACTCACAGAACCCTGGAAAGACGAGGAGCAGCTGAAGTCCTTCAGCTTGGTGGACTTTGAGTTGGCAGCACTTTACTGCAGACAAGAGGGTTCTCATGGGGGCTCAGCAGTGTATGTACGTCATGGAACAATGTGGAAGTCTCGTCAAGATCTCACCGAACAACTTACAGAAGGCTGTATTTTTAAATGTGTGGTGGAGATGTTGAGCAGGATCAAGATTTTAGAAGAAAGGCATGATAAAGAAAAGGATTGAAATTCTTGAAAGTAAGGTGGAAATTTCTACGTATGAAAAAAAGGTAAACATAAGAAGAAGGGAAACATGATGCTGGAACAAGCTACTTTAACATTGGCAACACCGGACATAGGCCGATTCCATCCATTCCAAAGAGCGACGTAGTTCAAATCCACCGAGCATCTGGTAGTTCTGATGTGTTACCGACGGATGACAGTGACAAGATTGATAACATTTTTGACGTAAACAGTTCTGCCGGGGGCAAAATCTAACCACATAGATAGAAATAAAAACAAAAGTACAAAGAACGAGGAATTTAGTCTCGAAAAATCAGCTGAAGACGAAGATCAAGGCACTAGCTTGCAATTTGTTAATGGAAAATCAATAATTAAACGTTCGGAACCAGGAAAAGGTAATAAGGAAAATTTGACGCAGTTAACTGTAGCAAACACATGCCAACTGGCATGATTTGAGCCAAATACATTTCTTGCGAAAATTCTCGACTACCTCAAGGAGAAGGCTTTCAAGACTATTCATGCTATAAAATGCGAACGAAAAAGAACAAAATAAAGAGCTCTTTCAAGCTTTCTGCTGCACTCAATAAAAAGGCGATCATTTCACCTGAACTCTAGCCAAATGGTATACTCTTTAACCATTTTCTGAATCTTCAGAGACGCCATCCAAGAAGGGGGAGCATGATGCAGCAAATGCACAAATAACTGAATAGTTGAACATCATACACCACGACGTTCAATCCATTATTGGCAACGTACTTGATCAGCTAGATGGTCAAAGAGCGTAGGTGTGTTGCTTTGGCCCTCACAGAACACTGGAAAGACGAGGAGCAGCTGAAGTCCTTCAGCCTGGTGGACTTTGAGTTGGCAGTATTTTACTGTAGACAAGAGGGTTCTCATGGGGGCTCAGTAGTGCATGTATGGTCATGGAACAATATGGAAGACTGTATTTATGAATGTGCAGCAGTCGAGATACTGCATAAAAATATTTGGATAATTGTAATTTCTGTTTACCGAGCACCAAACACTGATACTGAAAGTGTTCTTCAGATGATCGAAGCCATTTTAATTCGACTTATAGATGATAATGTTTTAATTTTTTTGCAGGTAATTTTAATATTGACCTTCTTCAGAGTGACAGGTACTCGGTGGCACTTTTGTCTCTTCCAAGTTAATTTAATCCCTTTCCCTCAATCATGGAATGCACTAGAATAAGCAGAACTACAGGTACATGTATCGACAATATCTTTACTAATTGTGATTCCTTTTCAGCCAAAGTTTTAAATACACATACATCTAATCATACTGGTTAAAAAATTACTTTTAGCTTGTTTAGTTCAGCAGCCCCAAAATGTTTAAATAAAATAATATTTAATGAAGAAGGTAAGCGTCTTTTTAAACAAATGTTGTCTGATCAGGACTGATGTGGATGCTCAATGAAATGCTTTTATGCGTACTGTGTTGCCTATATTTAGTACTTGTTTTCCTGTAGGGCAAAATATCACTTAGATATGTATCGTAATTCTCCAAGAGTGGCTGAATGTAAAAAGAAGCTGGATATTTTGTTGGTTCTCAGTAGGACTGACGAGAGATATAGGAATGAGTATAACAGAACAAAGATAATATAATAAGTTATTGCAGGAGGCTAGGAAAGAGTATTATACACATAAGGTGGTTAGTACTGATAATAGTTCAAAATGGGTATGGAAGATCATAAATAATGAGATTAAGTTCGAGAGTGAATGAAGTGTGTATTCCAGGTGATCCACATGAGGTCAGTATTTTACTGAATCAATTTATGGCTGAGGCAGCACCGAAGCTTGTTGGGGATCTAAGCTAGACAGATTACTTTAGAAGGGTAACTTTTAACCACGTTTCTATGTTCTTAACACCTGTGACAACTCTGGAGATCGAATATATAATAAATAGTTCAGGTTTCGATGAACTTTCAAAAATGATCATCAAAAAGTGTGCGGAGGAACTTTTAGTTACAGGATAGGTCCAATTTTGTTCCAGAATATCTCGGTGGAACAGGCCGGATTTAGGGCAGAAAGAAGTGCGACCGACCAGGTTCTGGCCCTCACGACTTACATAGAGGCAGGCTACAAAAGGAAACTTAAAACCTCAGTCACATTTATAGATCTGTCGGCTGCATACGATACCGTCTGGAGAGATGGGCTAATCTATAAATTACTTAAAACTATCCCATGCAGAACAACGCACAGGCCGTGCATCGTTCTGCATTCTTCTTCTAAATGGCATGCTGAGCGATAGACACTTTCGGGTTACCATCGGAAGTGCTGAAAGTGCACAAAGGACTCCCCCAAGGCTCAGTACTTTCTCTAGTTTTGTTTAGCCTGTATATATCAGATATGCCTACTACTAGGTCTAGAAAATTCGGATACGCGGATGACTGGGCAATTGCAACCAGACATAATCCGGTTGAGAGCACAGAAGAAATCCTGACTGATGACCTAACAAAGCTGGGAGAGTATTTCAAGCAATGGAGACTCAAATTAAATTCTAATAAAACCTAAGTGTGCTGTTTCCACCTAAATAATAAGATGACTAACAGGACACTCCAGGTGCACACCGATGACCAATTACTAAGACATAACAGTAACCCCAAGTATTTAGGGGTCACCCTGGATAGATAACTTTCCTTTAAAAAGCACCTTGAGCACACCGCGGCGAAACTAAGAACTCGCAATAATATTATCCATAAGCTTTGTTGAACAACATGGGGATCAACAGCAACCACCCTACGATGTTCAGCCCTAGGGTTAGTGTACTCAGCAGCTGAATACTGTGACCCTGTCTGGATGAACAGCTCCCATACAAAAATAATTGACGTGCAACTAAACATTACGATGCGTCTGATCTCCGGCACAATAAAGTCTACTCCAACGCAATGGTTACCACTGCTAAGCCACATACCTCCCCCAGACCTCCGCCGTCAAAATCCCTTACTTAGAGAGTTCTAGAAAATATTGAACAATTCCCAACTACCCATACACGGAGACATTACTGACGCCAACCTCAACCGACTGCGTTCCAGAAACCCTTCAACCGGATCTGCAATGGGCCTGAGCAAACAATTTCCGAATAATCCCCCAGTGGCAGAACGTGCGGAACGCGAACGACAGCCATAACTCAATTATGAGAGACATGCCATGCATAACCAAAATTCCTCCAGGTTTTAACCTTCCCCGCAAGACCTGGATCCCCCTTCATAGAATAAGAATAGGCCATGGAAACTGCGCTGATTTTCGTCATAAATGGAATAGGATTCCGTCTGCTGAATGTGTGGAACAGAAAAACAAATCATCCAACACATCACGTCCGAATGCCCACTTAGGAAGTATGAAGGAAGCGTGAGCGACTTCGCCTGTGTGACGCCAACGTCAATCGATTATATAAACAAATTGGATATTAAACTATAAATTAACATATGTTGTGTATACTTATGCCATACGCTAAATAAAATATTCTAAATTGTATAGAATATATGCCATCTTGAGGTGCTAACTACGCAGTGCATATATTAATTACTAAGAATGTGCAAATACTATTTTTAAATTATTTTATGATTAATATCATTCTTGAACTCAATAGTTCTATCTAATCTCTTCAGACTATCTAGAATATTATTCATTTAGTAATTAAGCTGGAAGTTGTAAGGTCTCTATAGGAGGGTATTTCTAATGCCTAAGTTCTGAATTAATTTGAGGAGCTTCATATAGTATTAGATTCCCTGTTATTGACGGCATTGTAACTGATTTTCGCATAAATAGTTTGTTGCGGGGCTGTATGTGTACTAGCTCGAGTTGTGCATGTACTACTAGATACTGTGTTGGAAACTAAAATGCTAAAAATTGTGCATAAATCGAACTTACTTATCTTGAAACTAAAATATATCTGAATGTATTCACTTACAGATTATTTAATTGGTTATTAGAATGCATTTAGCGTTAGTTTCCAGATATAAATTGAGCTTTAAATTACCCCGAATAAGTAATAAGCGTATTGCAAGCACGAAAAACTACACTCCTCTGAAAAAGTTATTTATATTATTATTTCTATTTAGATAACCTTTCGCTTATCAAAACTATTTTCTACTTGTTTGTAAACAACAAATGAACAAAATTCTATTTAATTTTGCTCATTTATTGTGTTATTTATAAAGTGTTATTCAAATAATAGGTACACACTTCAAAAGAAAAAAGTATTCATGAAACCAGAGGGTGCTTATAAATGTTAAACAAATACATTTGTTTCAAACTTTGATATTCACTGTCCATTAACTTCTAAAAAACTTTTTCATCTCACATATATACTTGAAAATATATTATTTAAACACAAACCACCATCCGCAGCCCACTGTGCGATAGCAAAAATACTTTTTGCCCCTTTATCCCCCTGATTTACCCCTAATTCTCATTTAATCAACTTAGGGTATTTTGCTGACTATTCTTCTGCCAAGCGAAACATCTAACCCATGTGATCTAAATTACCAATATTTTAGGATAATTTCAATATGCCTGGATATTTTTTTGATTTAATTTGGCCTTTCTGATAGGCTTGAAGGGGAAATGTTCTAATAACAGTGATATACAAGCTGTAGAGTGTTTAAAATAAGGTTAACTGCTGCTGCTTTACGTATGAGCTTCGCTGGACGGCATTCACCCAGAAACATGATTTGAAATGCATCGGACCGCGCAACTAAGGGCATCTGACTTCAATCATAGTCCACTGTCCCATATCACCTTCCCCTTGCAGTATATAGGCCGTATAAGGTATGTTGGATCGGTGGTACTATATTTTTTGACCCCTAAAGGTGTTGAGCACGTAAAATAGTAGTTGTGAGCTGAATCTTTGCAAGCACGTACGGAAATGATACCAAGCTACTGCTCCATATGTTATCATTCGTCTAATGATCGCAATAAATAGCCAGTATACATCCCCAATAAAATCGGCAGAAACCGTTGCATATCGCTTGAAAAATTTACAAATTTTCCGATCCCGTCTCATTTTCCCATCATCAAATCGTTTTAAATGATATTTCAGACTAATAAATCTACTTACTTACCACCAAAATTATACGCCTGGATATGATAAAAATAAAGTTTTTCCTCCAAAGGTGCCATAAATGCACCAGAAACTGCTTCTAATCACCAAAAAATATCCAAATTTTCCGATCTTGACTCATTTTTCCGGATTAAAACCATTTTAAATGAGATCCCAGGCAAATAATTTAATGTGAAAATATTAGAAAACGTATTTCCTCAAATTTACCATAATGCATCAAAAGCAGAGCCACCTATTCAGACCCGTAAAATTGCCGAAATACTGAAAATTTTAAAACCTTTTCACAATCTTCTACATTCAATTTAACTTAGATTTTCTCGTAATTTCGTACGGCAAATTGCTGTTGATTATTTTCTTTATAGTAGAGTTGTTCATAATATGATCTACGAATTGGTTCCTCCAGATTATTCGATTTATTGATAATAAAATATTAATAATTGGTGACATGACGTGTTAAGATTCGACATTCCAATTAGCCCACCCTGCATAATATGTATCGAATTTTCTAAAAAAAACATTCATTTCGCGAACAAAAATTCAATTTCCATTTTCTATATTTTTTTATATTTTCCCTGAAAAGCCAATTATTTCGACATAATGCGAAAATATCAAACAAGGTTACGTTATTGATAAGCACGTTCCGAGAACAATATCGGAATTCGAGCTCCTTAAACCTTTTTAATATCAAATTTTTACTTCTAGTTGAGGCAAGCATGTGTGTGGCGCCCTTCTCCATTTCCGAAGGGCACTTAAGTGGAAGGAAACTGACCAAAAGAGATAGCCGAGGCACCAGAACGAAGCAAGTATGAAAATTACTGCACTTTAACTGTAATCAATTGGAGAAGTATTACTATACTATGTACTACGTCAGTATATGGAATTCCCTCTTATATGGTTCTTTATTTTGAAATTTAAATATTATATATGTATAAACAAATCCCACCACCATTTTTTAAATTAATTCAAATTTAAATAGTAAAATAATTTTAACTTTTTACAGGTCGATCACCCCAGTTCAGAAATAATCGTTCTGGGAGACTTCAATGCCCACAACACCAACTGGCTCAAGCATCACAACAAGACCGACAACGAAAGTAGAGAAGCTGAAGCATTTGCCATCAGCTGCGGGCTTACTCAACTTGTAGACGAACCAACTCGAATCTCAGAGAGGGGCGAATTCGCCGCCCTCCTGGATCTTTTTCTGACCACCAATCCTGACCAGTACAAGGTTACAGTTAGTCCGCCATTAGGTACCTCCGACCACAAACTTATTACAACGGTTTGTGAATTGCCACTCATACAGAAGGATCCACCATTGCCTCGCAAAATCTAGCATTACAATTCTGCAAACTGGGACGATCTACCTAGATTTTCCTTGGCTCGACGTCTGCTTTGCCGCTGACGATCCGTCAGACTGCTGCGAAGAGATCATGCAAGTAATCTCCTCAGGAATGGAAGCATACATCCCAAATGCCATCAAGTTACCATCAAAAGGAAAGCCATGGTTCGACAAAAGATGCGAAAGAGCTGTAGGAAGGAAACAGCAAGCCTATAAGTACTGGCAGCAAAATCAGACCGCTGAAAATCGCAATTATTTTATCGAAGCGAGAAACGAGTGCAAGCGTGTGATCGACGAAACTAAGGACAAACACAATCAAAGGATCAGGAATAAACTTTTGCAATGCCCCAGTGGTTCCAGGAATTTCTGGTCGGTAGCAAAGGCAGTAAGTAACAACTTTACAAAAACGTCTCTCCCACCTTTGACGGACGAACGTGGCATCACGGCGACTACAGCCAAGGAAAAAGCAAACATGCTCGCCAAAATGTTTTCATCGCACTCTACCTTAGACGTGCCCCAAGGCAAGACTCTCCCCACTATACCGAACATCAACACCACCATGGCAGAAGTCAAGTTTTCTCATCGTGATATTCGCAAAATCCTTAAAGAACTAGATACGCAAAAGGCATCAGGACCGGACGGAATACCTGCCATCGTGCTAAAGAACTGCGCCAACGAACTAACACCCGTTTTTTCCAGGCTTTTTTCTCTTTCTTACAGAATAGTATATTTCATTACCAGTCCGGAAACTAGGCTTTTCCGGTGCGCGCACGACAGTTTCTGGTGTGAGGCGTAGCCGAACACCGGAAGTCGTGCAAGCACAGGAAAAGCTGTTTCTGGACGTGTAATGAACGATATTTTTCATAATACCTCTTTGAAGTCAAGACATAAACATAAAATTATTATAATTTTACGTATCCGAAATCATCTCATAATAGATTTTGTATTCAAATGAAAGCAAACGTCAAACTTGCAAGACAAGCAAGACAGGTGTATTTATCTAATATTCATCAAGCGTTGCTATAGAAATGTGTTTGTATGATTTGTTGTAATTGAATAGGCAGCTAATTTTGAAGTATTTGTGACAAGTAATGTCAGAATAAATGAAATAATTTTACTTAAAATAAGACTATTGACGCTAAAATGTACTAGATTAATCTTGTAGACTGCATCGCTGTATAATTTTAGCCCAATCTATTATACCCTATGCATATTCTGTGACTAAATAACTGCAAATTTAGCACTTAAAATCAGGGATCGGGAAAACTTTTCCCGCTCCCTAATTAGAGACCGGAAAAATTTTTCCCGTGCCCGGACTGAAAAGACTTACTTTATTTGCTCTACAGAGACGTCGAAAATGATAGTTTTCAGAGAGGTATTATGAAAAAGGGATTTACCCATCCTCTTGGAAAGTCGCTCGAGTGCAACCTGTTCCAAAAAAAGGCAAGAAAAGCACGCCCTCAAACTATCGCCCAATTGCCTTGCTTCCAATAATCTCCAAAGTCATGGAACGTGTAGTCAACCAGCAACTACTCAAGTACCTCCAGAGCAACAGAATAATCAGCGATAATCAATACGGCTTTCGCAAAGAGAGATCGACAGGAGATATATTGGCCTATGTCACTCATATATGGAGTAGGGCAATTGAAAACTACGGAGAGTCTCAAGCGATTGCGTTGGATATTTCAAAGGCATTCGACAGAGTTTGGCATGACGGACTGCTCAACAAACTGCCGTCCTTGGGACTGCCCGCCTCTCTCTGCAGCTGGCTGGCCAGTTTCCTTAAGAACCGATCCCTACACGTTGCAGTCGATGGACACACCTCGGACACATTCACCATCAACGCGGGCGTGCCTCAGGGCGCAATACTTTCACCAACTCTGTTCCTCATCTATATTAATGACCTGCTGATCGAAACGAATAATCCTGTTTACAGTTTTGCAGATGACAGTACCCTTGTCTCCCACTTTAGATCAGAAAAACCCTTACCAGCCACTGAGACTCATCACCGCAGACAGGAGCAGATTACAGCAATTAATCAAGACCTGGAGAAAGTTCAAACTTGGGGCGACCGAAATTTGGTCTAGTTCAATGCAGCAAAGACCCAAGCAGCAACGTTTACTAAGAGGGCCAATACAGCGGGCCCTGACATCATTATGGCAGGATCGACCATTCCTTCATCCTCGTCAATCGGGCTGCTGGGTGTCTCGGTCAACAGCAATATGTCATGGCATGACCATGTTGCTAACATCGCAAAATCAGCCTTCCAGAAGCTTGGTGCGCTATTTCGCAACAAAAAACTCTATACACCGCAGCAGTTGCTCTTGCTGTACAAAGCGCAAATAAGACCGTGCTTAGAATATTGCTCACATATCTGGGGTGCCGCACCAAAGCATACCCTAAAGCTGCTGGATTCCATTCAGAAGAGGGCTGTGCGTCTCGTCGGCGATCCGGAGTTGACCCGGAATCTGGATAGTCTGGAACATCGCAGACATGTGGCCGAGATGTCTCTGTTTTACAGATACTTTCATGGCAGATGTTCCCAGGATTTGGCCCGCATAATCCCGCCCCTGGCAACTCCTGTCAGACAGTCCCGACAGACGGCAGGAGGGTACCAGTTCGTCGTACAACTGGAAACACCTAGAACGTCGATTTACCAGAACTCCTTTGTCTGGCGCACTGCATCACTGTGGAACTCACTTCCAGGACGTCTGTTTCCCACTAATTACAACCTACAAATATTCAAGAACCGTGTCAATCAACATCTTCGCACACACACCGCTCGTCGAGCGCCATAGGATCTCCCTTTAGTGTGTTTGCCACTGCCATAAAAAAAAAAAAAAAAAACTAGTAATTAGATATATACTATTTTTTGGATCGTTACAGTTCCCCGCTGGTACTTTCGAATCATGACTTCATCTATGACATTAACCTATGAAAGCATTAAATTTTATGATACTAATGACGAAAAAGACTGCTTTTTAATGAACCAAACGGGATGATAATTAAGGTATTCTCGATCACTTTAATTAATTAAGGGACATGTGGCATGTGGATAGCAAGAAGCATTAAGCAAGTAAAGTAAAATCTAACTAACAAAAACCGCGAATAATAACTCTGAGTTGGAAAAAACAACAAACCTGACCCTACAACTAACAAATTCTGAGTAGTATCAAAAAGAGTGAGGGATCATAAACATTTATTATATTTTTAGGTCGCGTTCTGTAGCGGCTCGTTTGTCGCCATTTTGGGTAAACACGTGGCTATCATTTAGTGACCGTTGTTTCTCCCCGAGGAATAATCGGGTGTTCTAGCTAGAAGAGATCCCCATTCACGCTGGTATCCAGGCAGGTGGGAAAGACAAGCGTATTTGGCAATTAATGCCGCCTTCGGCACTACACCCACGGTAGCGCTTGAATGTGTTCTAAATCTGCCACCTCTCCAAATAGTACTGGAGATGGAGGCCCTATGGCTATGTGTTGAATGATACAAGCGGTGACCAACAATCCTAACCGAAACTAACTACTACCATGCCTATGACGTTCTCCTACCTGAGAGGACTAAATGAGCAAACCTGAAAACAACAGAGAATAGGTAGTTCACTGACGGCTCCAAGAGCAAAGATGGTACAGGAGCCGCTGCATGGATTAAAAATGGTAAAGTTGAGCTTAATTGTTCCCTAGGCAAGCATGCAATCATTTTTCAGGCTGAAGTGCAAGACATTGAAAGCTTGAGACACCTCCCTCGGCTCTATGTAAATTTTGCAACACTTCCAAATGTTTTTAAAAGTTAATTTGATCTCGAAATATTAATATTTTAAAAGTGACACTTTCATAGACTAAAAACCTTAGGGAATCTAGATGGTTTGACTTTCTTCTATTTGCTTCTGAGGATCTATCTATCCATCACTACGAACTTCCGGTTTTACCACTCATTTCCCATTCTCGTGTAGTTCCGATCAAATCGGAAGTTGGTGTCGCTAGACAGATCATTAAAAATTAAACTAAGAAATTAAATCGTTCCGGATTCTAAAGAGATGTATAATTACGAAACTGTCAACATTTCGTGAATTGTTGAATTTAAATATGAAGTATGCAATCTGAAACATGGCTTATTAAAAGTTTCAATACTTGAAAAATATAACAGAATTAAAAATAAAATCAGTATCTTAGCATTTTTTGCTGATATATCATGATTATACTTTTTGCCACACTGAGAACCTTTCAGGAACCCAGCGCAAAATTCAGTAAAGCACAGAATAAAGCGAGAGTAGCCACTGAAGTAACCACTTCTTCCGTCGATAATGGATTTTAGGGTACCACTAAAGGTGCCAGAGAAACAAGCGTTGGTGTAAAGGGTGAAATATCCAAGGACGTTGCCAGGACTCCAGTAATGGTGCCCTTACAAGTGCACAGCTGAGAGGCGTCTGGAGGGGAAATAAGACCTAATTAAGGGGGACGAGGAATCATCAACTCATGTCCTTGCCGGCGGTTCTGCAAAGGAGTATGTGGGACAGGTGCACTTCGGGAGCTGTGTGCTGAACCTGAATGACGTAAGAAATATTTACCCCAAGAAGCGGTGTACCTATGCTGGAGAGGCCGGGCTGAATTTATGAGTGAGTGGACGCACAACGAGTCCAGACTTCCAGGCATTCTTTCATTCCTTCATAACACACTGTATATCACGTGCTTGCCTTAACTATAAAACAGCTTCGTTTGTATTCACTGTGCAAATTTATTTATGTTACGTTTCATAAACTTTCTAAAACTTTTAAGCTGCTAAGGTATCATAGCTTAACGACAGCATGATTTGTTGGTTTCGTGAGAGGAACTGCCTTTCGTGGTCTGCCGTAGGACAGATTGCCTTCATTTGGGGCTGACGACCGTCAGCGACCTTTCTATGCCGACCTAGCGAGTTCCTGGTGTCATTTAGCCGTGCCGAGACCTTTTATCAAGGTGAAACGACCACATAGTAAAGACGTACCTCGCAGGAAACGCCAGTGTCTGCAAATATGCTAGATACAAGTAAGCCCTATTTTGTTTCTTATTACTGACCTCTTATTATTGATATTATCGTTATATATCATTTTGACTAATGAATTACCGTTAAGCGACTGTATGCCATTTGCTTTCCTTATCATATCGTTATATATCATTCGGATTAATGAATTACCGTTAAACGACTGTAAGTGGTTTGCTGTCTATGTCGTTTATTTTATGGTTATTTTCTCGTTTTGGTTTACTGATCTTGCCGTTTCGCTTATCTAACTTAAGTTATATAGTTTCGTATATCATACCTATTACCGTGGATGACAGCTTTGGTTTAATGAATTTACTGTTAAACGACAGTAGGACTTCTACTTTCTTATATCTACCTATTTTCAATACTTCTTGTTTTTGTTTAATGAGCTTACTGGTCTTGTTTATCGAGCGTACCGATAAATAGTTTTAGGATATATTTTATCAGGTATCATATCTATGCCTGTTTCCTACAAATGCCTATGCCTATTATGATAAGTAGTTGATTTACTTTTGCTGTAATTAGATTCATCGAATATACCTACTATAGGTCATCTCTTACCTACTGCCGTTATAATTTACCGTACTTGAGTTATTGAAATTATCGTTGGGTTAGTCATTTATTATCTTTGTCAATTATTTAATTTTGACTTTCCTTAATACCGATATAGTATTACCTAAATTCGTAAATATCTTGACAATGCTTTCGTGATTATCTGATTTACTTGTGTATTACACTTAGTTACCTTAACAATAAGTTTTTACTGTAATTGGCTGTAAGCCTCATGGCAATAATTTGTTTCGCATAACTGCTATTTGCCACTTTAATTTTTCGCCTTAACCTTGACGTCGAACTGAGCTCAATTCATGCTCCCTGTAGATACTTATCGGCTAGGTATATATAGGCATAGGTATATATAGTTCTTGTGCTCCTGGATTCTAGTTGAAATTAGTTTATTTGTCTGCCCTACTAGAATCCAGGAGCACAAGATCAGTATCAGAACGAATCAGACTACAGCAGCACACTATCATTATCACTTGTCAACAGAACACTCTATCGATTTCAAAGACGCTAGGCAAGTGGACCACTACAAAACTCGCATAATCGGAGAAGCCCTAGAAGTCGAAAAGAGCGGACAGCTCAATAAACGAGACGACGCTCTCAATATCTAAAAAATTTGGATATCTTTTCTTAAGACTCAAGAAAATCATTCCGGCTCCACTCAACAAACAAACCAGAACATTATCGACGCAACGGAGGCGAAGCCTATGCCACGTTACAATCTGCGCAGACGCCAGTCAATAAAAGCAGACGCACGCGCATCCCAGCATCAGTTCGAGCCCAGAAGCAGAGCGAGGAACACCTGATAATGCCAGATGCGATTCTGGCGAAACGTCGTAAAGATGAAGAAGTTAAAGACGAATCACTGATTTCAATGTGTAAAAATCATTGATAGATTCCTAGTTAAAAATTTAGTGGCGCCTTCACCTAACTGACAACACATAGACCCACGTCTTTAAATAAAATTAAAACCGATGTGTGAACCGGGCATATTTTTATTTTATTTTATTTTATTTACACCACTCCACAGATTTACATCCAATTATTGAGTGTGGAATAAAAAGAATATAAATTATACAATTCAAGAAATAAATATAAAAGAAGAACTTAATTAAATTAAATCACAGTTACAACAAAAAAAGACAAAAGAAAATTTGCATTTAAGAAAAGTGTACTTTTTTAATGGCTGCAAGACTGCAGTTAAAAATGTCACATTGATCCTGAACAGAATTATACGTGTTGCACGCTCTGCGCAGTGCGGAAAATTTATTGATGTTAGTCCTAGGTTTTGATAGGTAAAATGTTTGTGTGTTTCTAGCTGACATGCGAGGCAGGTGAAAACTAAGCTGCCCTAACAATCCAGGCAAGTCAGTTAAGCTGTTTACCAGCCTATATAAAAATTGCAAATCAGCAGATTTCCGTCTTTTCTCCAAGGTAAGAACGGAGAATCTTTCCAGCAGTTGCGTGTGTGGAAAACCAGTTTCTGGGTACACTCCGTCGCATCTATACCAAAGAAATTTTAAAAATTTTCTTTGTATGTTTTCTATTTCATTGATGTGATGATGGTAATGAGGGGACCATACTTGAGAAGCATATTCAAGTATAGGTCTTATATAAGAGAAATATAAAATTTTTAAACTAAGAACATTATTAAAATTTTGGGAGTTACGTATTACAAAACCCAACATTCTGTAGCTACGTTTAACAATATCTGTTATATGCGAGTTAAAAGAAAGAGAACTATCAAAAGTTACACCTAGATCTTTGAAGACCGTTGATCTAGGTACGTTAACATTGTCAATGGTGTAATCGTACACAATTAGATTTTTCTTTAAGCTAAAGGAAATAACATTACACTTGACTGCGTTTAGGGGTAAGTTATTGTTTTTGCACCAAGTATTTAGTATGTTTAGGTCATTTTGAAGCAGAATACAATCCTCAATGTTGTCAATTTGATAATATAGTTTTATGTCGTCTGCGTATAACAGACCATTTACAGTAAGTTGATCAGAAATTTTATTTATGAATGAATTGAAGAAAAGCGGGCCCAAGATTGAGCCTTGCGGCACTCCTGAAGTGGCAACGATCTTTGCCGAACTGCGACCATAACACTCTACGTGTTGAGGGCGGTTAGTTAGGTAGGATCTAAAAAGATTAATTAGGCATGAGGAAAAGCCGTAAAATTGATCGAGATTGTTAACGAGAATGCCATGATCAAGTCGATCAAAGGCTTTAGAAAAGTCAGTGTAAATGACGTCAACTTGTGACTTAGCGTTTATTGATTCAGATATAAATTCTGTCAGGGAAAGCAGATTTGTCGTAGTAGATCTGCCTTTCATAAAGCCATGTTGCCTGGTATCAATCAGATTTTTCATTGAGGGATACAAAATAGAATGTAGGACTCGCTCGAAACATTTAGAAAAGTTGTTAATTATTGTTATAGGACGATAGTTCTCAATAAGGTTTTTATCATTCTTTTTATGCACAGGGATAATTTTAGATGTTTTCCAAAGTTCAGGAAAGCATTCCTGTTTTAATGCTAAATTAAAAAGAACAGTCAGTGGTTGAACAAAAGCGTAGGCACAGTCGTATATGAGAAAAGCAGGAATTTTGTCGGGTCCAACGGTTGCTTTTGGCTTAATGGTCTTAAGAGCCTGTGACACCTCGGCCTCCGTAAATTTAGTTATTGTTATAGTATCCACATATGCGCCCTGATCTTTACTGGTGTTAAATTGGGTAGTTGTGGAAGTAGTGTATGAACTTTTAAAGAAATCCGCGAATGCATTTACTATGGTTTCAGAATCCGACAACAGTGTACCTTGTGGATCAGTCATGTTTAGAGGTAATAGGTTATTATTTTGTGAACTCTGAATCAGCCTCCAAAAGTTATTGGGTTGAGTCATTAAATTATTTTCCAAATTATGGCAGTATTGCTTTTGGGATAGCTTAATATCTTTTTTGATTTTGGACCGTAGTTCCCTAAATACTGTTAAATCGGTTAGGTTATTATAACGCTTATATTTTTTCCATGAGTTATGTTTTTGTCTTATTGCTTTTATAATTTCTGAGGAAAACCAGGGCGGATAGGATCTTCTGCGTTTAGCAGTTTTGGGGACATATTTATCAAGACAGTAATAGATCTCATTATAGAATAATTCTACGGCAGCATTAACATCACCAACAGAATCTAAAATATTCCAATTAATGTTAAGAAAACTGTCATATAAAATTCTAAGGTCAGCTCTCTTAAAGTTATAAAAGATGTTTTCAATTTTACTGCTATTTAGTTTTTTGTCTAATTTGTTTTTAAACTTAATCAATAAGGACGGATGGATACCTTCTTCTCTAACTAAAGAATCGTGACATCCTTGTACCACACAGAGATCAGATCTAGACGTGATTACAAGATCCAAGAGCCTTCCCTGGTTATTTTCTATATAATTTACTTGTTTCCAGTCGAAAAAGTCTAATAAATGAATCAAATTATTCAGTCTGTAGGAGGGGATTGCACCTTTTGAATATAAGATATACTCTGGGATGTTAAAGTCTCCCAAGAAGATTAGTTTTGAATCGTACAGATACGTTAGTGAAGAGATGTAATCAGAGATGCCTTCAAAAATCTCGGAATTAAGTCCCGGTGGAATGTAAATTAGTAAAATACAGAGATTACAGTGATTAAGTAAGATTCTTACGCCTGTAATGTCAACAATATTACGCAGGTTGTTGGGCAAAACCAATTTTAGATTAACAACAGGAAAAGTTTGCTTAACTGCCAAAGCAACACCACCCCCTCTGTTCTCACTCATCTCAGCATAGTTTCTGTCGCAACGATATACTGTGTATTCATTCGGAAAGAGTTCAGAATTAAAAAACCCATCATTTAGCCAAGTCTCAGTTATAGCGATAACATCATATTCACACGTTAAAACGGCGTTGAAAAATATTTCTGTTTTCGAGCGAAGTCCTCTAGCATTCTGATAATAGATGCAAACGTCATCGAAATGCTGCTGCTGCCGATTCTCGGTCGACTGACAGCAGCGTTGAAGGGAGGGGGTATTCAAAAGCATGGAGGAAGAGCCAAATGATTTTAGTTGCTACAGAGTGGACCCAAATATTTCCGACCTATATTTTGCATTAAGTTGTTTATATGAATAACAATTATTGTAATCCCAAGTCGCATGATTAGTATTTACGTCCAACTTAAATTTATCTTTTAAGGAGCTACAGTTGCTACATTTATAATTATCCGCTGCAGTTTTGCAATTTTTAAGATCATGTGAGCCTGCACACAGTGGACAAACAACATTATTTTTACAGTGCTTAATAGAGTGGCTTAAAATGTTACATTTATAACAACGAGTTATGAAGGTTGAGTCATAGATATGGCAGTTATCAAGCCCTACAACAATTTGTTTTTGGTCTATTAATTGTTTAAAACTGACTGTATCCAACTGCAGAGCAGCCTGATATATGCTTTCCCTTTTCTTAGTGGGCCATATTTTAAGTACACTTAACTTAGATATGTTATTAAAAATACTTTTATTTTGAGATTTTAAACTATATTCCAGTGCTTCTTTGGAGTAGTCCTCTGATAAACCGACAATTCGCACCATCGGCATAACCGACCCAAGTGTACGGACCTCATATCCTTCCGTAAGTTTCTCATTGGCTAATTCTTTCATTCTATCTGCACTATTTGGGTCGACAGTGACTAACAGCCCGCCACTGGCAATATGTTTGACATGCTCAATATGTATATTTTCATCTGCAGGATTGATGTGTTATAAAATATTGACAAATCGTGTTACATAATTAGCTGCCAACGTTTAAGGCCGACTACAAGACCCTAGAAAATTGTCTAATTGAAATTAGAGTTCTGATTCTTTAAATACCATACAAGTTACGTTAGTTAGAAGTCATAAAACTGTGTATTGCTAGGATTGGATGAATTAAAAATCGAATATCCTTGAATCATAGATATAAACATATATTCTATTTATTTTACAAAATGGTAACAATTTAGACAGAGATCCAGATAATGGGCAAGAATAGATCAATATAATAGAAAAAGTAGACAAAGGAAAAAGCATTTAAAATACAGTAAGATCAACTTGGTATAATAGTATATTAGAGTACTAGTTTTAAGGAACAAGTGCGCTTAAACGTCTTATATATTTTTCCATTTTGCATTTATATGATTCTTTTTTGAAATATTCTTGAGAATTTTAACATTTCAAGGTTGGTAACAAATTTGTAACGAAAAACATTTGAAAATCACATTTTCATGTTATCTGTCAATTCTCTTTATATAAAAACCAGGTACTCACATACCGCATAAGGTGAAAAGTGACCATGATACATCAAAAACTGTGTTACCAACGTTAAGTATAAAAAATGGGAGTCGCAAACGCGTTTCGTAATGATTTCAATACGGATGCAAAATAGAAAAGAAAATCACTCTTTCAATTTTATCTATCACTAAAATTCGATGCAGTTCAATCTATTAAAATGGAAACTTCATTAATCGTAAAAAATAACTGAAGCTATGAAAAATGGTGAAACGCATTTTTTGTAGAACTAGCCTAACTATTGCCATTTTGCATAAGAGGGTTAAACATCCTTAAATCATAATGAGATCAGAAACCTTGATAATGTGATTGATAATAATGTTTCTATTCTAGCCACAGACAGCTGTACAAATTTATATTAAACTAAATAATATATTAAATTTATACTACAAAGATAACCCTATTGAAGTACTTTCCTAATTCATAACAAATCTTAGAAAAACTACAGATATTAAATTACAACACGAATTACTACAAGCTGGTTTGATGTAAAAATTATTTTTTAAATGTTAATTTACATTTTAGTTATGTACATATGAACATTTGTAAAACTATATATTTTTCTTTAACCTTAGTGTGCAGCATTATGGTGGTGGCTACATTTTGGAACAGCGACGATTTTTAAATTGGAATTTTTCAATTTCTATAAAGTTTTTCCTAAATAAGCCAAATCTGCCTTCAAAATATTTTCTGAATGCATTGCCAACATGAACTCCCAACACTATATAACACCATTTAAATGGACTACTTGGTATGATTCTAAAAATGTTAGCTAATTGTGAAGCCACATTAGGAAGAAAACTTCTTTCATAATTTTTTTTTTTGGAGCATTTGCCTTTACCTTGTCATTTCCTGCTGCTTCTAGTTTGGAAGTTCATTTAAAACTCTTGATTTTAGCTGCTGAAGTAAAGTGGGACTGAACTTCACTTAATCCTTTACCCCAGATAAACAATTCACGCCAGATGCGAAAGAGTGTCAAATATCCTGTTCGGTCTCAATGACCTCGCCGCGTCGAACTCACGCTACCTGCACCATCGCTGTGGTTATTTAAAGGCGCGCGAAAAGATTGCCCGCACCCATGCAGTTCTATTATTTATTGTGGAGATAAAATATAAAAAATACATATTAATCTAGAAAAAAAATACGTTGAATGTTGCGAAAGTGTAAACGAAATTTAAAAAACATTATTTTCATAAAAGTATTAAACCCTTGATTTGTAACATTTTGCATAAGGATGTAATATTGGTGTATTATCTTTATGGCCCATAGAACTGGCAAGAAAACTGAAAATTACATACTCTAAATGTAAACATAACTAACGGCACATCCTAAAAACCTAAATCTAAATTAAACAACAATATATGCTTAAGTTTAAAACAGAGATTACAATTAGTATAAACCTTTTCGCTTCAGGAATTGGCCCCATAACAATGAAACAATACAGGATTGCTCATCCAATCAATTCTTTTTGACATGTAGGCACTTAAAATTCACTCCGTGCCCCTAGTTTACGTCATCGTGCTTCTCTAGACATAGCTGTGTGATTTTTACCCATAATTCTTTTCTCTAAGGCTGTTGGCTGTGATACTCAATGGTATTTCGAGGGTTAAGCTTTTGTAGATCTCCAGGTGCCACAAGGGCATTTTCGAGATGCTTCAGCCTTTGGTGAGTCAGTGGCTGACATTCGCATAGTAAGTGCTTTGACGTTTTAGCCATAGTTTGGCAGAATCACCATTGTTCGTGAGTGGTTTTCCCCATTTTCTTGAGGTGGTACCTCCAGGGGTCATGTCCAGTGAGAAGGACTACAACCAGTTTTATGTAATTTCTTTTTTATAGCTTGAAAAGTTTTTTTGTGGAGTTAGGCGAGTGAGAGATGAGTCTTTTGGCTTGTCTCTGCCCAGATATACTCTTCCACACTCTCGTACCCTGGTACCCACATTAGGGTGAGTCTGTTTCTCTTTGCCAGTTGATCTGCAGCCATCCGACAATCCCACACTGGCTGGGAGTTGATTCTGCTAAATGCTAGCGCTTTTAAGGCTGCTTGACTATCTGATAGGATATAGATCTTTGTACCTCTTAAGTTTTTTTTTGCACATCATTCAGAGATGGCTTTATTGATAGCATTTAGTTATGCTTGAAAGATTATAGGAGTGTTTCCTCAAGATGCAGAGATTCGACACCTAGGTCCGTAAACTCCGGCTCCCACTCCTTCTTTCATCTTTGATCTATCTGTGTACCAGACAAGTGATCCCATCTCTAGTTGTTTTAGTATTTCCCCTGTAGTATTGCGGTCTTCAATTATCACTTCTAAGGAACGATCAAAATGGAGTTTTGTTTCCATTGTATTGGTTGATTTGGTCATTGCCTCTATTTGGATGTCCTTCAGAATTTTAAAGTAACCGGTCAGGTTCCCTGACTTCAGTTTTTGTGTTTGAGTGACTCTATACGCACTAGTCCAGGCCTCCTTTTCTACGCATATGCGCAGCAGAGGGAGGTCAAGTAGGATTTCCAGAGCTGCTGTGGAGCACCTTTTCATAGCCCCTGTTATACCCAGACATGCGAGCCTTTGCACTCTTATTAGCTTTTGTTGTCTTGTTATTTTCTTTGTTTTTACCCACCACACTAAGCAGACGCAGGTTATAACAGGCTTTACAACAGCGTTATAACTATAACAACACCAGATGATAGAGGGTTTTAGGCCCCACGTTTTACCAGAGAGTCGTCGACAGGCCCAAAGCGCTGCCGTTGCTTTTTTGATAGTTCTTTCCAGGTGTGGGTTCCAGGTCATTTTTCGAAGAACGATGCCAAGATACTTAACCTCCTTTGAAAGCTCTACCATTGACCCTCCCAAAGTGGGTACTTTAAGGTTCAGCTTCCTTCTTTTTGTGAATGGAATCACTACGGTTTTGCTTGGGTTGACATTTAGTCTTTCCTGTGTACACCATTTGCTGACAAAGTATTAAACTTACTATACTATGTAAAAAATTATAAATGTTAATAATAAACCCAAAATACTTAACAAGATCTAGCGGTAATTTAAATAATGATTTTTTTTCCCCACTTCTTGTTGAACAATGTAAATAAAGAGACTTATAAACAGGCATTTCCAAAACCACAAAATTACAAAAGTGTTAAAAAAATATATGTTTGAACGATTAAATAATAATATAAGCTCTCGCACTAAAGATATCGCCGCCCGAGCATCACGAATCTAAAATATCAACTGCTGTCTCTGACTATATCCTCGAATGGCTGGCCATCCGTAAGGGGCGGAGATTAACGTAACACGTTAGATAGGCACTTTCGCATCTGGTGTGGCTTTATCTGGGCTTTTACTTCGACAGCAGTACCAGTGGCACCTCGTGAGTTCAACTTCAATGGCTAGTCTGAGTTAGTGTTGGGTAGCTTAATTTAGGCATATACACTAGGTTACCTTGCTTGTGTGTACTTGCAGTCTTAAATAATTTTTAGACGATTTTCTTCCAAAACGATTTTGTTTTCAATTTTTGAATTTTTTTTAATTGCTCTTACGCCCCTCGCCATTTATTTAAAATCATACTTCACTCTCGTCACAGTCATGTGACGATTAGATTAGGGACATGCTGTTTCGAACTTTTGAATTGTGCGCCATAAGTCATTAACTTTGGTCAAATCATCGGCTTACTTTATTGAAGAATTAAAGTATCAACGTATTATTCTATGGATAGATAATAATATCAGTATAATTCATAAAGAATTATATAGACTTTTAAGACCATAAATTGTTGAGAGGAGGCACTCATTCTCACGAGCCGCCACTGAGTAATACCTTTATATAGAAAGATGGAGAACCAAATCATCGGCAATAATTTATTGAAGAATTAGACTCCCAAACTATTATTCCATGGTTATAATAATTCATAAATAATTATACACCACAGGTAAACGAATTGAGTCCAAGTCGATTCCGAGATCAAGGCGACAAATTAAATAGACGTGCACTTATATATAGAGATGGAGAATCATTAAAGTTTTATTGAACTTCATTGACGCCCTTATACAATCGAGAGTTATGGTTGGTATACTGAGCTACTTCCGGTCCGTTCTCTATTGAATGAGAAATTTAAGTGTAACTACTTTGAACCTCGATTAGTCAGTGTTTTGAATATAATACAAACATTACTGTCATGCTGACATTGCAGATTCAAGGTACTGATTAATTTAACGGGAGATTAAAGCGGTGTTCAAAGTAGTGACCCTAAACGAGTCTACTCAAATGAGGCACGTTTCCGTGGATGACTCTTCACATTCATGCTGAATCCACTACACGCCGAATACGTATACTACATTTCAGAATAATCTGTCTTAATGCAAAATTATATTACCACTTGGCCAACGCAATTGACGTGCGATTATTATGATATGAATTAATTATGCTAAGATCTCTTCTCTTCTATAAAGCGTCAAAAGTCTGTAACTGCTATACAAGCGACATTTTGGTTTCGATGCCATTTTCTTCTTGGGAGTTTTTTGTACCGGAACGTTTGATCGCCAACCAGTCGGTAAGCTGTTTGATCTTGAACATCTCTTGGAAGGTCACTCGAAATTGCCTAGACATGGTGCAGTAGAGGATGAAGGTGATCGATGAGTTGATCAAGGCCATGATGTCCATGATTTCCCCTGAAACAATTAGTTTTATATTAATTTAGTAGCCCAATAAAAGACATTATATAGAACAGGTGAAGTTCGAAAAATTAATCGACTTTTAGTAAATTTCGTATAGTTCTACTTATTTGATTTAGACGCGCTTTGTCTTGTCAAATTCCAAGCGAAAGACCAAGGCTTTAAGTCTCAAGACAATAATCGATTATTTTCGATTAATCGATTAACAGATTAATCAATTAGTTCGATTATCGAATATGCCCTTTAATGGATTAATGGATTATTTGGTAGGTTATTCTGATTCAGATGACAAAAGTAGAACATTGCGTTTTTGGAAATGCGTACTTTGCAACTGATTTAGCAGTTTTTGCTGTTTTGTAGTTAACACTTCATTTAATTACTTACGAGACGCGTTTAAAACAAGTGCAATAATTTTCCCCTACATTATATCCGTTACTTACAAGTAAAGCAATATTTTCTGTATTATTTTCAAACTATAGGGATGGATATCTCGTAATAAAAAGCTATACAAAGAAGCGCAAATAATACTTTTCTCTTGCATAAAAACTTTAGAAAATTGGCAGTACATTTTCCACTACCGTTATGGGACTTATAATAACACCGCCTTATTTCCAGAGATTCGCGAAATTCCTTTCGGTCTTGAGCTACGAGACCGAGACCGAAACTCCTTTGGTCTCGGTCTCGGTCATCTCACGGATTAGTGTCGATCTTGGTTCAAGCAGATTATATGCAAGTAAATAATATGCCGCTTATGCAGATTTCGTTAAAAATACCGACACTACGTTGTTTTAGACCGAGTGACAATATAAATACTACCTAGATTTGCTCAAACAACAACAACAAACTCTCAATATATAATTCTGTAATTGTTACTGCGTGGTGAAAGATTTTTGAGCTTATACCACCATAAAATGCCATATTGTTTTCGTTTTGATTCATTTTTTTATCATGTGGTCTTGGTTTTAATGATTTTTTTTGTGTCTGACATTCATCGTGTTAATTGCCATCTTGATTAGACGTCTTGATATGCACTTGACATTTCCCAGGATGTCGGATTTTGCATAATGATGAGCAGGAGCCTTTTTGGGAGCGATCAAACCGGCCAAAAACGGGCGACTGGATTGTTCCAAGGACATCATTAATGCATCAACAATTAAAAGCGCTATTCTATCATTTCAGCCTTTTAAATCACCTGGTGAGGACGGGATATTTCCAGCACTGCTGCAAAACGGTCTGGCGGTACTAACACCGTTCTTAATTAAACTTTTGAGAGCCAGCCTAGCGAGTAATTATTATTATACCTAGCAGCTGGACTAAAATCAGAGTATTGTACATCCCGAAGATGGAACGTAGGGAATCAACACCTAACTCATGGAGACCAATAAGTCTGACCTCCTTTCTGTTGAAATGCATGGAAAAGATACTGAACGTGCACATTAGCACGGGTGCACTTGGTAAGTATCCACTAAATGCTCACCAATATGCGTCAAATCTACAGAACTAGCACTAAGCAACCTTGTCGGGAACATAACATAAGCGTTAGATAACAGGAGTATTGCGGTGGGTGTGTTCTTAGACATTGAAGGAGCATTCAATAATGCATTAACAAACTCCTTGTACACAGCATTAGCTGAAAGAGTGGTTGAACCACAGATAAGGAACTGGATCCGGTCTATGTTAAACTGCAGAGTTGCCACAAAAAACCTGCAAGGGGAGAGCAACAGATTCAGGGCTGTTAGAAGGTGCCCGCAGGGTGGGGTTTTGTCGCCCCTTCTGTGGTGCCTCTTGATGGATGGTCTGCTAGCGGTTCTCTCGCTGGGGGATGTGGAGGTGCAGGCATACGCGGATGATCTAGTAATACTTATAAGAACCAACTCGCAAAGAACTATCTCAGAGAATCTTCAAGAGGTGCTAACCATGGTCTGTGACTGATGTGAAAGGAAACAACTATCTGTGAACCTGCACAAAACACTTATAGTACCGTTCACAAGAAAGAAAAGGCTGGAAAACTTAAGATCACCTTCACTCAAAGGAGAAACTATCCCATTTACGAGTACAGTGAAGTATCTGGGAATTACCCTAGATAAAACACTTAACTGGAGTGCGCATCTGGATAAAATTGCTGCAAAAGCGAAAATGTCATTATGGCATTTGGGGCAAAACATAAGGCATAGATCCCCAACAAATGCACTGGCAATATCTTGCGGTCATAAGACCAATGATAACAGTAGCTTCGTACTCTAAGAGCTTACACAGTTCCGTGAGAATCAAATTGCCCACCTTACAAAGACAAGCGTGTCTGGCAATTAGTGTCGTCTCTGCACTACACCCACGGCAGCGCTTGAGTGTCTTCTAAATCTGCCACCTCTCCAAAGAGTATTGGAGAGGCAGGCAAGATAGGCTACGTATATATTGACACAGGCGGAGATCAACAATCCGCAGACGGTGATCGTGGTGCTCAACAAGTAAATGAGCGGGACAGTGTGTTGGGTCTACCATCAAATGTTATGCCTACCAAAACTAACTATTCCCATGCCTATTACTTCCTCCTACCAGAGAGAAACGAATGGGCAAAAGAGCCGAACATCTGAGAACAACAGAAAATAGTTGGTTCACTGACCGTTCCAAGACCAATGATGGTACAGGAGCCGCTGCATGGAATAAAAATGGTAAGGTTGAGCTTAAGTGTTCCCTAGGCAAACATGAAACCATTTTTCAGGCTGAAGTTAAAGCCATTGATATGACTGCACAGTGGCTCACCCTTTAGAAACTGGAAAGGCAAGTCAATCAAAATAGTCTCGGATAGTCAAGCGGCTTTAAAAGCTCTTGTATCTAGCCGTTGTTCATCCAAGGCAGTATGGAACTGCCAGTAACTACTCACCAAACTAGGTAGAGAAAATAAACTTACACTGATCTGGATACCTGGACATACCGGATATGAAGGCAACGAAAGAGCTGATGTTCTTGCGAAGCAAGCGGCCGCAATGGCCTTCATAGAACCAGATCCAGTGCTGGTAATAGCTTATAATACAGCTAAAAAAGCCCTCTCCAGATGGACACAACAGCAGTTTGCAGGCAAATGGAGAGAGTTACAGGACCTAACTCATTCATAGATGGCAGTGAATCTTCCATCAGGAGTGAGAACTAAACAACTTCTTCAACTTGGCCAACAACAGGTGCAGGCTGTAGCTGGCATGTACACTGACCATTATCGACTAAGAAGCCACATGAACAAGATAGGGCTTTCCGAAGAAACGGTATGCCGCTTGTGCTTGGAGGACGAAGAAACAATGGTGCATGTTTTATGCTACTGTCCGGCAGTGGAAAGAACCAGTCAAACGGTGTTTGGAAATTCTCAAATTTCAGTTGTAGATTTTAAAACTATCCACCCCAGGAAGCTATTCGATTTCATGAAAAGGATCGATGCCTAGTGGAAACTATAGATGTGAGCCACAATAAGGCAAGTGTCGCAATGGAGGACCACATTCGGGTCTACTCACGCGTACAAATACAATACAAATACAATGCGCTTGTCGTTACATTTTGGTTACACTATCGTTGCATCAGTTCTAATAATGTATGTTCCGGACCATGATGATATCGATAACATCACCAAAAATTTTATATACCGTTTTTGCTATTTAAATTATTTTTCATTCACCATTATGTCAAGTATTCGTTTTTACTCATTGTCCGGGATTTGTTTAAATGTTGTTAAATTTAAAAATAAAAGCCCACATACGAATATCATCATATATTGGTCACAATACATAGTATATTAATGTATCCACGTAATTATGGTTAAAATCCAGCGATTTACATTCTTGTCTTCTGTTTAAAAAATATCCTTTTACTTTAGCGTCCTGCGGAATGGGTGAAGAGAGTCACACATGTGCTTGCGTTAAAGAAAAGTAAATATTTAGTATTAGTGGGTTTCAGGAGCTTGAACTCTAATTTTGTCTACAATTTTAGATTCGCTTAAGATTGGTATCATAATTTCTTAATTTTATAAAATTCATACCTTGTATGAGCGTAGTGGATTCTAATTCCAATGCATTCCATATCAGTTTTTGGATCAACTGGACTTCATTGAGCAAATTGTACATATTAGTTTATGAACGTTTTTTGACGTTCTTTTGATGATAAAATTTTGCTTCAATTTTTCACTTACCCCGAAGAAATGGGGTTGATTAGAGTTTTTAAGGTGTAATGGAAAATGAAAGCAACCATGACAACAAACTCCCAATATCTAGTACTGTAGTTGTTACTGCATGGTGGAAAATTTTTGAGCTCACATTATCATAAAATGCCATATTGTTTTAGTTTTGATTATTTTTTTTATCATGGTAGCCTTGGTATGGTATGGTAAAGGGGTCGCTCGGCAAGATTTGCCCTTCAACACGTCGACCACAATTGATCTTTTGTGTATACGTTCTTATGTTGCACGAAAATTCCTATCTCTTTGAAGAACCTAAGAATGTTTCAAGGGTTAAGATTTTGTAGATCTCCAGGTGTCACTAGGACATTTTCCAGATGTTTCAACCTTTGGCGAGTCAGTGCCTGACATTCGCAGAGTTCAGCCATAGTTTGGCAGAATCTGCATTGTTCTTCAGTGGTTTTCCCCATTTTCTTGAGGTGGCACCTCCAGGGGCCATGTCCAGTGAGAAGGCCTACGACCAGTTTTATCTCATTTTGTTGTTGCTTGAGAAGCTTTTTTGTATAGCTAGGCTAGTGAGAGATGAGTCTTTTGGCCTGTCTCTGCCCAGGTGCATTGGCCCAATGTGTCTCTTTCCGCCTTTTCCCCCAGTTTCTGAGTTCATTTATTAGGTACCCTCTAGTGATACCACAGAATGGTTCAGGCCTGCAAAAGGCAGTCTGTGCATCATTCCGTGCGAGCTGGTCAGCGACTGCGCTGCCTTCCACACTCTCGTGCCCTGGTACCCACATTAGGGTGAGTCTGTTTCTGTTTGCCAGTTGATCTGCAGCCATCCGACAATCCCACACTAGCCGGGAGTTGATTCTGCTAGATACTACCGCTTTTAAGGCTGCTTGACTATCTGACAGAATATAGATCTTTGCACCTCTTAGGCCTTTTTTGGCACATTCAGAGATGGCATTTGATTTCTGCTTGAAAGATAGTGGGCGTGTCTCCTAAAGGTGCAGATATTCGATACCTAGGTCTGTAAACTCCGGATCCCATCTGTGTACCAGACCAGTGATCTCCTCTCTAGTTGTTTTAGTATTTCCCCTGTAGTAGTATCAAAATGGAGTTTTGTTTCCCTTGTATGGGTTGGTTTGGTCATCGCCTCTATCTGGATGTCCTTCAGAATTTTAAATTGACCAATTAGGTTTCCTGCGCACTTGTCCAGGCCTCCTTGTCTATGCATATGTACAGCGGAAGGAGGTCAAGTAGGGTTTCCAGAGCTGCTGTGGGGCATATTTTTATAGCCCCTGATATACCCAGACAGGCAAACTCTTGTTAGCTTTCGCTGTGTAATTATTTCTTCTATTTTTTGCTTAACTACCACACTAAGCAGGCGTAGGTTAAATAGGCTTTACAACAATGTTATAGGACCACCAGATGATGGAGGGTTTTAGGCCCCATATATTACCAAAGAGTCCTCGATAGGCCCAGAGCGGTGCCGTCGCTTTTTTGAGGGTTCTTTTCAGGTGTGAGTTCCAGGTTATTTTCTGGTCAAAAACAATGCAAAAGATACTTAACCTCTTTTGAAAGCTCTACCGTTGTCCCTCTCATAGTGAGTGCTTTAAGGTTCAGCTTCCTTTTTTTGTGAATGGGATCACTACGGTTTTGATAGGGTTGACATTTAGTCTTTCCTGTGTACACCATGTGCTGACAAGGTTGAGTGCACTTTGCATACGTTGAGCATATGAGTGTTCCGAGCCATGATGTTATCGATACTTGATTCATATCTCGTGGGAAAGGTTGTCTGGAAATCCTTTAGTGAAATAATGGAAAAATAATTAAGTACATTCTCTTTGCGGCAAGGGTATTTATTTACGTTAAGTAGGATTTGTCAGGTAAAAATATTGAGTGATTGTTTCAAAATATTGACAGGTAAGCCTTGTTTATAAATGACATGTAGCATAAAGGTCATAGGGGACTGGCAAGTTTAAACTTTGGAAAAGCCTTCCTATGGAGTTTGCGCCTAGCCTTCTTTCTATCCTCTTCATCGATAGAAATCAAAGGTCAACCATTGTATCTGGCAGTGTTGGCATCAAGGTAGTATAGTTTTGTGAAATACCATTGTCGAATCTTCTACTCGACCCATTTTTGAGGCTCAGGAGGTATCTGTTGCTAATACCCTTGGTGCTTAATTGGTTTGGTGCCTGGACTCTGTGCTATAACTGGTATTTTCCACGCCTTCGTCAGGTGAGTTGACCTTTTGGTTTTTTTATGTGTTACCATTTTGCTAAATTTATTTGCAGAGATTTTGCCTCGTCCACGTTTTGAGACAGTCTAGTTGATTTCAGCGTTCTAGCAGATTTAAAAAACCCTTAGCAGTTAAAATATTAATTTTCCTTTGGCATTTATAATTTTTTTCTTTGTCTGTAAATGTTCACTGCGTTGGGTTTGCAGCAAAAGTCGTATATATGTTGAAGTCTGTTTCACGTGCAGAGTCCTCCTTTGACCTAGTAAGTCCCTCGTAGTTATCCGTCGTTGAAACGAAAAATAGTCCTTTTCTGGTCCATTATGTCCATCGGTCTTATATGTTTACTTCTGGGAACTGCCTGGAGAGCTACCCAAGAGTCCCTTTTGATCAGCTCGGAAGAACGCGTAGTGAAGAATAAGAAAATTATTTTGAACTGATCTACGCATCGTTAATTGTACATTTTCTTAATTTATTCGTTCTCAGTTTCTTTTAATCTGATCCGATCTAATAGATTCAACGATTACTAATATATTAATTTACCCATCCCTAATTAGAATCGCGGGCAAATCGTTTAAAAGAATTGCAAAATTGTTACACAACCTTTCTTATTTACGACCAAAGAAAACACAATAAATCCAGTAGAAACGTAGACAATAATAAATTCAAAAAATCCTCATTTAAAATACAATAGACGACGATAGTCAGCAACTTAGTCCGGACCTGACCGTCAATAAGTCAAAGCAAATCATTACTGTTCCGTTGAATACGTTCAACGTTGTCAACTAGCTTCAGTCCTCTTAATTTCTATAACGGTAACAGCTGAACAACATCTCTACTAGTTCGATTACATGTTTGTGATCGCGTAAGTGTTTTATTTAATAATCGTCAACTTTTTTATGATATTTCTTGGGTTACGTTGGGTTATTACATACAGATATCACGTCGTATCTAACACTAAATTGCTACGACAAAGAAAAATCAGCAGCCCAGCGATACAAAATCATATATCTCGGATCCAGACCTAATAAAATATGTATCCAATAATGCTGCCCTGATTTTGAAACGAAGTTTATTGATGTATGAGGCGTGTTATATGAGATATAGGTCATTTACTCAACAGAATGATAGTTGTTACCGGCATACCTTATTCTCGTTAATACGATACTAATGAAAATGTACCTAGTCATAAATTGATTTTCTTGCAGATTGCGGCACATAATTATTAGAATTTGATCTGTTATCTACACGTTTACATCATACGTACCCAGTAGCGTACCTTTGTAAATTCAATTTTCCCCTACCAAAAGATATAATATGGAACAAGAACATTACTATTGGTCCCGAACAACGTTGGCAGGATGCCTATTAATCTATTCTTAAATCAAATGACAGATAATCTCAATGGCTGCAACGAAGTCGTCAAGGTTGTTTGAGTAACTTTTTAATTAACTATTATAGTGCCTTAAGCTTTTAGTAGCTTAAGCTATATTTAGTATTACATGCTCAGTTCGATACTTTGGGTTAGTTGGACAAATAGTAACATTTATGTTACACTTTGGTTCGAATTACCTAATTCCCTTTACTCTATATTGTCAATAATATATTCCATATTGTTAACTAAAATATTATAGTCCTATAAAAAAAGAACACTCTAAGTCTAAAGTTTGAACTTGAAACTTGATCTTGAAAGATAATTATTATGCTTATTATCTAAATATGTTTTAAAAACATTCAGTGAACATTCAACAAATTTTAGTATTAAAGAACGTGCAAACCGAGTAACGAATAAGGAATCATAGAACCTGAAGCAATTAGAGTAGATATAATATTTTTAGAAAACACACGCTAAGACATAGAAATTAAAACATATAAATAAATAAATATGGAGATACAGTCGTAAGACCGAAGCATGGCATTCTCAATACACATTCAGACCAACCAGGCAGTCATCAGCATCGATCTCGCAAAAAGCAGCTAATATAAAGCATAAGTAAAATGAAACCACTAAAAATTGGTATCTACTAAGCAGCTTAGGTGAGTCAATTTACACTGAAAAAAGTCAGGTTATTAATCAATCATTATCCTTCTTAGAAAACGCGCGTACTCTGGGAGGAATAATAATAAGTAACAACACTAATATCCAATTCCAATCATCATTAAAGTTAATATAATTGATGACAGTCAAAAAGTGAAAATAACGCACATAATTTTTAATATTCAAACAATCTCGGCAATGTTTACTACGCAAAGAGTCAACAATCATTTTAAAACCAGGCCAAATAAACTTGCTAATTAATGTTATTATTTTCAACAGAAACAAACCCATGAACAAATACCTGGGAACCTTAAACTTCAATGCATTGCGACATCTCAAAGACAAGGGAAAGGCTCTGAGGTGTTCATAAGAGATATTTTGTACCTTTACGGGAAAAGCGCCGAGCGGTTAAATTCTTTGGCATTTTGTACCTTTACGGGAAATGCCACAATAAACTTCTCCTTAGAACACGTCAGTTAAAAAAAACAATATCAGTTAATTAAAACCAACTCAAATTAAATACGACAATAGAAAGTAAACAAAGTAAATCTCATAAATCCAACGTAACTTAAAAGTGGCTTCAAGGAAAACCTTAAACTACCCGCAAGAAAACCTGAAATTGCCTCAAGGAAACCGAATAGGTCGCGTCTAATCAGTCTTTGTACCCTTTTGATATTTTATATGAAACCTGATCATCAATAGATTTACGTTTGTAGCAAATCCAATTAATTTGTACTAAGCTTGATCATCAATAGACGTACATTTGTTTCGAAACTAGCGAGTTATCATTCTTATCATCACCATCTGAGCTATGCAACCTGAAAGAGCGCAGAGAATTACCGTAAGCCAATATTCTCTGTGACACGTGGTGGAGGTCGCCGTTATGATCCCTAACCCCGGAAGCATTTCAATTATTTATATACAGTGTTATACGTGGTGGAGGCCGCCGTTCTGCTCCCTAGTACAAAATAGCAGAAGCACTGTCTGTTCCAGTCTGACCCCCCTACATAGGACCATGGACCCGTCAAGGAGATAAGCTTTTTCCAGATAGCCCCTGATCTAGCTAAAAATAATATTTTTCGTAAATCTGAGCCGTCAAAATCTTTTGCCGTGGTGACGTGATTGTTTTCTGTACCAGCTTTCATTGAGATTTTTTTGGAAATCATAACAATTTGCTTCCTTGACATTTTGATGGAGTTAGGAGTTATCATTACCGAATGTTAGGTAACAAATACGGTCTACGCTTTAGGAGTCAATCCGACACGCCATCAGAGGAGTTCACCCTACCTCACAGCAGTACAACCATCTTCGCAGCATAAAAAAATGTAAAATCCCCACCGACATCACCAATAAAAACAACAAAATCAATAAAATAAGTTAAGTTTAAGGACACTCATACGATGGATCCATGGACCAAGGCATTACCAGTCAATATTAAAAAATAAAAAGACAAAGAGGACCATAATGAAGAAGTGAATTTTCAGTTAATCATGCGAGAGGCAAAAGAGGCGATGGTAAAATATAAGAGAGGAAATATACAACAAAAATATAAGAGAAGTGCCATTAGGGAGGACGGCGACGTGGAGAAAAGATTACTAGCAATTATTGGGGGAATTAGGGAATAGAAGAAGTAAAACATAGAGCACACAAAAATATGTTAGGAAGATGGAAATAGAATTTGGAACGCGAATGTTGATGATAACTATCTGAGATAATAGAGAAAATCATAATACAAACATGTAGGAGTCCAAAGTTACATGAGAAATAGAAGGTTGATATAGAGAAAAATGAAGGTATAAGTACCTAGGAAAAGTGATCATTGAGAATGCATGTATTAGCGATAAGTACCTTACTGGGAAAATCATTGTAAAAACACGTAGGCATTAAATGAACAAAAGGAGATATTGAAAAGTAAAAAAGGAGATATGTGACGAAAATTATAATTTTGAAAGTAACTAGAAGAAGCTAGGAAGCGAAATTAGAAAAGGAAGACATAAGCAAAAAAGGATATGCAGGCCGTATAAGGAGTTTTGTAGCCGACTGTCTTAGATAAGTACCTTATAGAGAAGACCATAAGTCAGACACTTAGACAGCATGAGGAACTAGGAGATGAAATTAGAATCCATATATGAGTATATATAAGGAAAAATAGACAGTTTATGAGAAGATAGTAAACTAGAGTCGTAATAAAAATGAACGGAAAATAAGTTGAAGTAGCATGGCACATGAAGCCAGGTAGCAGTGATAAGTATCATATGGACAAAATCACAATAAGTTAGGGGGGAAAAGGTAAATTACATCACAAAATTATCTGCCGATAAAATAGGTAGATGTAGATAAAATACGTTGATAAATTATATAGAATAATGATTAGAAGATGAAAAATAAACCAACATAGCTAAGAAAACATAGAATAAGATAAGATAAGGAAATAAAATACGGAACCATAAAGCATAAAAACATAGAAATAACAGAATAAATAGCATATGCGTTGATTCGAGAAAACTTAGAATAAGTAAATATAAAAGAATAAGCCAACATAGAGATAGAATGGAGAATCGTGGACAGAATAAGGAAATATAGATTAAAGAAAGACAGAATAAGGAATCATAGAACATGAAGCAATTAGAGTAGATATAATATTTATAGAAAACACACGCTAAGACATACAAATGAAAACATATATATAAATAAATATGGAGATACAGTCGTAAAACAGAAGTATAGCATTCTCAATACACATTCAGACCAAACAGGCAATCACCTAAAAAGCACCTAATACAAAGCATAAGTAAAACAGAACCACTAAAAATTGGTATCTACTAAACAGCTTATGTGAGTCAATTTACACCGAAAAAATATCAGGTTATTAATCAATCATTATCCTTCCTAGAAAACGCGCGTACCCTAGGGGGGATAATAATAAGTAACAACACTAATATCCAATTCCAATCATCATTAAGGTTAATATAATTGATGACAGTCAAAAGGTGGAAATAATGCACATAATTTTCAATATTCAAACAATCTCGGCAATGTTTACTTTTATTGCGATCAAGAAATCAATGTTATATAATCACAAACAGTCAACAATCATTTTAAAACCAGGCCAAATAAACTTGCTAATTAATGTTATTATTTTCAACAGAAACGAACCCACGAACAAATACCTGGGAACCTTAAACTTCAATGCATTGCGACATCTCAAAGACAAGGGATCGCTTTGAGGTGTTTATAAGAGCTATTTTGTACCTTTAAGGGAAAGGCTCTAAGGGGTTAAATTATTTGGCATTTTGTACCTCTACGGGAAATGCCGCAATAAACTTCTCCTTAGAACACGTCAACTCACCAACACAAATTAAATACGCCAATAGAAAGTAAACAGAGAAAATCTCTTAAATCCAACGTAACTTAAAAGTGCTTTCATGGAAAACCTCGAACTACCCCCAAGGAAACCTCAAATCGCCTCAAGGAAACCGAATAGGTAGTGTCTATACGAATAGTATATTACGAATAGTCATGCGTTTCACACCCTTTTGATATTTTATATGAAAACTGGTCATCAATAGATTTACGTTTGCTCCAAATCCAATTAATTTGTAATAAGCTTGATCATCAATAGACGTACATTTGTTTCGAAACTATCATTCTTAACATCACCATCTGAGCTACGCAACCTGAAAGAGCGCAGAGAATTACCATCTGTGACAATATATTCTTAAAAATTAATCTGGATTCTCGCTTTAATTATTAATTCGGGCTGATCGACCTTAGAACATACACAGGGTGCATGTATCCGGTCCGCCAATAAACGAAACCCGCAGCCCGTAGGTATCTAGTCCACCCACCAGTAAATGGAGTTCGCTTTCTGTAAGTGAACTTCATGACTTTGCGTATTTTAGATGGAGTATCTTGTCCATAACCGACGACGGGATCGGGTAAACATGGCCATTGAAACGGCGGCTTCATTCTGTGGTTCCTCTGCGGATCCCCTCGAGGAAGTTCGCAAATACCTCGGTCTTTTCTTAGTCCCCTAAGATGTTATGCCCTCGATGATATGTCAACAGATATTGGGGCGGGGAGCGGGGATCCACGGACCTATCTCGCAAGTTTCCACATATATCCGTCTGACTGGACATATTGCGTCTCTGACGCATGAGTATATATGTGATGTTAGAGGGTCCACTTGACACTGGATGTCCAGGTTATTTTCTATAATCGTGTTTAACACCCGTCCTTTCGGGTTAGTGTATATGTCTCCGAAGTTAAGTTGTTTAAGGTTAAAGTCGCCGATCAGTAGCAATTTATGACTAGATTCAGTAAAAGCCAAAAAAAAATTAATTAGGATAGACGCTGATCAGGGTCGGCGTAGCTATTTTTGACCAATTGTACCAATTGCAGTCAAGAATTGCGTTAGATTTGTGTGAGGGTTTCCAGAGAATCAAAAATATTGATAAAACCGAGCACTGACATTTGATTCTTAAATTTTACCGCTTTAACCAGGGCCTGTGAACAGAAATTGCCTCCTCACGTTGTAAAGTTACATATGGAAAACATAATTTCTGAGCCTGAGATCATGTAATGGGCTTAATTTTTTGTAATGAAAATACATTTTTGCTTTTATATTTTTAATGCATTGCACCCTTATGAACCCGAAAAAAGAGGAGAGGCAGAGAGAGTTTTGTGTCTTAAGTTATGCTTTGCATTACAATAATTGAATTTTTTGACCGTTTACATATTTAGAAAGGTATATCAATTTTAATGTAAAATAATTAAAATTAAATATCCTCATTGACATGTCCGCTCACCAACCAAGCAGAACTTTTATTATCTAATGAAATTTTCGTGAGACTCGAATTCGAACTGCAATACTGCTAGTTTCCAGTAAAATTGCAGCCGGAGGGACACGACGCTGAAAATGTGATTCTACCACTGGGGATGGTTTTAATTGCAATATTGATAGAAATCTAGTTGTGGAAATGTCCTAACAGATTTATTTCAACTATATAGGAAACTATATCTAAAATGAAAAAATTAATTGTTTCTCTGTTTCCAGTAGTCTGTAGTCAGTTTTAAAGGAATCTGCAAGGTACTTACGGCTAATTGATTAATATGCACTCTTACAATCCAAAATGCTGTTGAAGCATATTTTAAGGCTTGCATATTTATAGTTTCAAATTTATTATAAAACACTGATAATCTCTGCAGAAATTTTCAGATTTTCAATGAGTTCATGAGCATGGAATAGACGGTGATAATAAATTATTAGAAGTCAAATTAAGCAGAAGATCTGCTAAATATGTTTTCAAAAACATGCAATAATCATAAGTGGGCTGCGCAGCGTTGTACCCTAAGTCTCTAATTTAAATTTTCAGTAGAGTTCAACTTTGTTCGGACCAATTAGCGTTCTGAAGTGTGAACAGGCATTTAAATTTAATGAGAAAATGCCTGCTTCTAATTTGCACACTTGGATGCAGGTTTAGCTATGCTTTACGTATAAAGGTAAATTTGACAAAGCTCCTTACATTAATATTACATGCCTAGAGAGATATATGAGATAAGGTTTAATAAACAGAATTATTAAATGAGTCGGATAACGTATTTTAAAAGGCTTTGTGTAGAGGTACTTTTTGATAAGTTAAGTATTCTTCAAAGAGAAGTTTATCATATTTCGTATTGTACATGGTATGCCGACTAAAACCACCCATTCATATTATCTCCTTTCAGGAGAACTCATGTTTGCGGAAAATAAGAAATTCGAATTGGAGCATATACTAAGTTCTAGTTGGACTTGAAGCGCTGTAGGTTGTAGTTTTCGGGAAAGACTTTACTCGGAAGTGTATTCCAGAGCGAGGTAGTCTTCCAGACAAAGGAGTCCCGCAACAGCGACCTCCTAGGTGTTCGCAACTGAATTGCATATTGATGAGCAGCTTGTGTCTGACGGGTACTTCTGTTTGGCACAACTCTGGGTGGAATCATAGGTACCTGCCGTAGTAGTATCGATACGATACTACGATATCGATGTTCAAGGCTATCAAGGTCTTTAGTCAACTCTGTATCATTCACAAGGCGGACTGCTTTCCTCTGTATGGAGCATAATATCTTGAGAAAGTGTTGGGTGCCGAGCTCCACACATGGAGATGGTTTTATCTGGGCCTTATATAGCAGAAATAGCTGATGAGGTGTATACAACTTTTTTGCTCCATAGAGTGCTCCTAGCTTTTGTGCTGCTGCCTTGGCGATTTTGGTGACGTAATTACGCCAAGACATGTTGTTTTCTACGTTGATGCCCAGCGAGCTTATGGATTAGGCCAGAGTCAGTGTTTGTCCTGTCATTGATAAGTCAGGTTCTGCGGTGTTTGCTTTTTTTGAGAAGACAGCTGCTTGAGTCTTTCCTGCGTTAAACTGTACATTATTTTCCTCACCCCATTCCACGATGGCGTTCATATCTTCATTGATGGCAGCAATCTGATTTTATAGCTCGCGTTGGGAACCAGCAGCGGTCATTGGAGCCTGCGACACGAACGGAGAGGAAGAGTGCTGTCGCCTGCAAAGCTGTAAATAGCATTGTTTGTCCTGTCCAAGAGATCGTTCATATAGAGTAGGAACAGTGTGATATACACTCTTAACAATCCATCATGCAACACTCTATCAAATGCTAACAACTAAAAGATGGCGGCGACTGACGTGTTACACGACAAGCCAGAGCGTAAAAAAAGTGAAAAGATTAGTAAAGTAGCATGCTACCACTGCAAGAAAACTTCAGAACACTTAATAAAATGTATTAAGTGTGAAGAAAACTTCCGTCCGTCCTGTTTAAGGCAGGCTGCAGTGAAGAAGACGGCAATTTGCGTACACCAAGCAACAACAGATCCTGTTGTTCAGAGGGATGCTGAAATAACCTACCTAAGGAGACTAATTGCACTTTGGAGGGAAGAGTAAAATCTTTAGAAGAAGATAATGCCTCACTGAAGGAGAAAGTGGACCCTTTATGGAAAAACAAAGAAAAATCCAATAAAAAAGGTAAACAATCAACTCACCGCCTTCCCCCACCTGGGCAAAAATCAGCTGTGACAATGACGCAAGATCTGTCAACTGTCGAGAAATCGCAAAAATCAAAAATCCAAAATGTAGAAAACGGAATTAAAAACCCTGAGTCGGCTGAAACAGAACTGCAAACACTCCCGACTGTCATTACTGACAGCGACGACGATGACGTTTTCGACGTTGACGTTGACTCGGCTGACCGAAACCAAACAATTACAATGAAAAGGGTAGATCAAAAGCCGGATGAAAATAATATAGAGAACGAGTGGAAAACTGTTCTCCGAAAGAAAAGGAAACATAAAATGGATGCTAACCTCAGACCTGCTCCTATCCAAGGAAAAAATGAAAATATTACGGAACTTCAGGCAGCTTGTAATAACGATTATAACGATTATTTTTAAACCTAAACACTTTCATGTCTAAAATGAGGCAAAATGTAAGTCCAAGACCTTAGGAGTTTCAGAAAAATGTAGCCTTGTTCCACTATAACATCCAATTTGTTAGAAATAAGGTACATCAATTTGTACATCAAATTTGGATTTCTTATGTCTCACTGAACATTGGCTAAATTCCAGTGAAGTTAATGCACTTAAACCTGAGCAATATAAGGTTGCAGGTTTCTCAACAAGAGTACAAGGCCTTGGGGGAGGTACCATGATATTAATTAGGGAAAATTTTAATTTTAATTTTATGTTTTTAGACAATTTTTTTTTTAATATTGAAAAATGTATAGAGCTAAGTGTAATTTTAATCGATAACATTTACATTATCTATATCTATAGGATGCCAGGAGGTGATATTGGTTCCTTTCTGTCTGCTTTGGAGAATGTTTTGGCCTCTGTTGGCAATGGGAGAGATATTGTCCTAGCAGGAGATTTCAACGTAACCTTGAACACTCACGCTTCTTGACCTTTTGGGGTCATACGGTTTACATCAGGCAATCTTTGAGCCCACACGTGGCGAAGTTTGCTTGGGCAATGTCTTTGTTAATTTTGAGTTTAACCCACTTTCAGTTCAGTTTTTTGTTTAGATCTAAAGTCAATATATTACTGGAAAAAATATTTCGACCATTAACCCAAAATTGATTAAATAAGTTTTATAGTATCATTGAGAATGTTTCCTGGGATTTCATTGACAATATGGAGATTGACATTGAGCGGAAATTTGAAGTTTTAATGGATCTTCTAGAGGGTGCATACTTAGAATCTTTTCCTAAAAGAGAACTTACTGTCAGATCAAATCAACCACGCACGAATTGGTTTGATAATGGTCTGAGAGGTATGAGAGAGAGTCTGAATCTGTTAAATGAGGTTAAAGCAGTACGATCGGGTGAGTGATTGGATAGAATTTAAAAAATTTTAAAATATAAAAATAGAACTGCCATATGCAACGCAAAAAAGGCAGCTAATGATAGAGCAATAAACTCCTTCGATAACCCTTATAAATGTATGTGGCAAATTATAAGTTCGAACCGAGGTAATTCAAAAAACAAAGGTGCTATTGACTGTGATATATCTCCTCAAGACTTCAATAGTTATTTTGCGGGGATAGCCCATGACCTGACAAATAACATGCCACCCTCTACCACTGCCCCACTTTCATACTTGAGAAATGTGAATTCTGTATCTAATATGTTTGAATATAAACAAACATCTTATATTGAAATGAGAGATATAATATCAAAACTAAAAAATTAAAAATGTACAGATATATATGGACAAAATGTGCACCTTATAAAATCTGTTAAAAGCCTCTTGTACATTCCTGTCGCAAAGCTGTTTGACCAGTGCATTTATGAGTGTGTCTTTCCGGGGGTCATGAAGAGAGCTCTTATTACACCTGTGTTTAAGAAGGGAGATAAAGAACAGGTTACAAACTATAGGCTAATTTTATTACTGCCCAATGTATCAAAAATATTTGAAAAGATCATGACAAAACAACTTGTGGAACACTTTAAGACCAACAATTTATTCAGTGACCATCAATCTGGCTTCGGATTAAAGAAGAGCACAGTAATGGGAGTTCTTGAGCTCGTGGATGCAGTTATGAACTTATTCGAAGGTTTCGAATATTTTGATGCCCTATTCTGCGACCTTAGCAAGACTTTTGACTTTGTCACACACTTTCTCTTATTAGAAAAATTAAAGTCCTATAATTTTAGTGAAAACAGTATAAAATTGACGCGGTCATACCTTGCTGACAGGTATCAGAGAGTGCAGGTGCGTGGAATGTGGTCTGCGGAAGTGCTCTTGGATATTGGGGTACCACATGGATCAGTATTGGGCCCAATTCTGTTTCTGATTTTCATGAATGATCTACCGCTTAGCTTTGAAAGTGCCAAATTTGTGCTTTTCGCAGACGATGCAACTGTTGGAGTGTGTGGTGAGACTGTGGGGGATGTAGAGAGAAATTGATTGGAGGCTCGGGAAGCTATGGGAGAGTGGTTCCTATTAAATCGCTTGCTTCTTAATGCAGAAGAGACCCAAAGCATGATATTGTTACGTTTTTCCCGTGGGTTCTTAACAGAATTACAACTTTGCTTATTTTCAACTAATACTCTCTTTATTCACTACCACTGTATACAATTTAACACTCTATACTACTCTTAACTTTACCACTAATATCTATTCAACACTCAATCATTAACTGAACTGAACTAACTAACCGACTGACTAACATTCGCCTTAGGTCTGCTTATATATAATCTCCAATCTATCACGAATATTCGGGAAGTATTCCGACGCCACTCTATATGATCTCGACGAGGCCATCGAGATAATTCCAGTCCAGCGATCCTGATACTTCGCGACCGGCCGGGCGATGAGTCATACAGACAAAGAAGCGAGGGCACGGCGGCTAGTTGTATAGGGTAGCACAAAAACGTTCGGGTGGTTGTTAGGCTAGCCGTAACAATATTTTCGCTGAGAGAGAATCTGTCAGATTTCTTGGAGTGGACCTAGATTCAAGATTGATCTGGGAGCCTCAGGTTGTAGGGTTTTGCATACACTATACAGTGCAATGGAGGCAGAAGAGCAAGCCGGATTCAGAGCAGGAAGATCCACCATTGACCACCTATTTACGTTAACTCAAATCGTAGAAAAGAAAATCGCATATAACCAGAAAGTTCATTTGCTATTTATGGACCTTAAAAAAGCCTATGACAGCATTCCTCTAGTAAAATTATGGGAAGCTTTGCAACATACCAACATAAATGCTGAAATAATAAAAGCAATCAAATCACTGTATAATGATGCAAGAACACAAATAAAAATAGGAAATAACTTAGCAACCGGGTTCACAGTAACAAAGGGATTCAGACAAGGGTGTTGTATATCGCCAACACTGTTCAAAGTCTATCTAGAAAGCGCATTAACAAGGTGGAAGAGAAAATGCGAAGCAATGGGCATACCTGTGGATGATACATCAACAATCTATACTTTGGCATTTGCGGATGATCAGGTGGCGATTGCACAAGACATTGATGACATTGAATATATGACACGCAAACTAATTGAAGAGTATGATAGGTGGGATCTAGAAGGTAACACACAGAAAACAGAAAACATGTATATAGGAGGAGAACAACAAGATCTGCCTATCTCAGACCAACAGAATATCAAACACTGCAGCTCATACAAATATCTAGGCGTAAAAATATCGAAAAAAGGAAGTCTGAACGAAGCAATAGCCTTAAGAAATTTTCAAGGCAGGAAGGCTCTGTCCATGTTAAACGGCATACTATGGGATAAACACATTACAAAGGAAAACAAACACAGAATATACAACGCAATAATTAAAAGTATAGTAACCTATAGTAGTGAAGTGTGGCCTATAAAGAATAGAACAGAGAAAACACTAAAAGCCACAGAGATGGACTACTGAAGAAGAGTGGCCGGAAAGTCTAGATTGGAAAGGATCAGAAATGAAACGATAAGGGAAATAATGGAAGTAAAGCACGATATTTTAGATGATATAATAACTGGACAACTCAGATGGTACGGACATGTACAGAGAATGGGCCAAGACCGACTCCCGAAGAAAGTACTACACTGGACACCGCAAGGAAGAAGAAGGAGAGGAAGACCCCGGAAAAGCTGGAGAGAGGGTATAGACGGAGAGATACGGACGAAAGGACTGGAGGAGGAGGCTTGGAGAAACCGAGACGGTTGAAGGTTAGGAATCGGAAGACGGATCACGTTGTAACCCGATGCATATATATAATATATTTGATTTGATTTAGAATTATTTGGATATGTTAAGAGCCACTGCACGAGATTCGCCGTAGCTCTCTATGGCTTTGGTCAACAGGTAGGTCACGTAAGTCAGGAGATCTCCCGGTGATCTGTGCTTGCAGAAGTCATACTGGCGATCGCTTATGATGATGAAGATTTCTCAGATGACTTTTGTGGCAAAATTTAATTTTACATTCACCCTTGCACTGACTTGTCGATTTTTAGCAGTTTTAATGGTATATTCATGTTTAATAAGATTTTTGCTTTTGTGTAAAAAAAATACTAACATTAAATCCTATTTGTCTCAAAAACTACTGATTTTATCAAGAAATTCTTTTTTTAAAGTTTCCATCGGCTAATCATTAAACCAATTCGCATATAATATTACCTCTTATTCTCGCTTCAACTACTTTTGTCTTGCTTTCGAGAGGCAATCATTTTTTTTCCGATCTTTCAATGGAAATTTCCGTATTTGAAATTGGTTATTAATCATTATTCAGCGATAGGGAAAATTATATTCTCTTCATTATTATTTCCGTCTTTCAGAATGAATTTTAAAATTCCAATTTGCTATCCAGGCCATCGTGCAAAAGGCAAAGGCAAATAAAACTAAGAAAAGCCATTTATATCATTCTGCCACTGATATATCTCCCTTTGTGGAAGAAAAATACTTGAGATTATTCTTTATTCACGTCAAACAAACGCAAGTTTGCAGTTAATATATTTTCTGCTAAACATATATATTTGTCTTTTGCAGATATTAAAAAAGTTTAGAAATATAATAAGGGGGTTTGTTTGATCTGCTCCTTTTTAAAAACTCCCATTATACCTATATAGCTGATCTCAAGAGTGACCAACAAGGGCTCTGAAGAGCCAGATGTAACGTTAAGCGAAGTAAGAAAAGCGCTCCAAGAAATGAAAAATTATAAATCCCCGGGCGGCGATGGAATAGTGGCTGAGGCTATAAAGATAGCTGGAAAAAAGACTACTACGGGCTCTTGTTAGGCTCTTTAATAAGTGTCTACATGAAGCAATAACACCAAGTCAGTGGCATAACGCAGAAATTATTTTACTACATAAAAAGGGGGATAATACAGATCTTCAGAAATTTCGTCCCATAAGCCTCCTATCTCATACTTACAAACTATTCACAAAAATAATCATAGAAAGATTGGAAAGAAAACTAGAACTTTACCAGACCAGAAAACAGGCAGGGTTTAGAGCTGGCTATGGCACAAATGACCACCTATTGGTAGTAAAAAAATCTAATAGAAAACTCTATCGAATACAACAAGCCCTTAATATTGATATTTGTGGATTATGAGAAGGCTTTTGATACTATAAATCAACAGAAAATGGTAAAAGCCTTAACAGAATGCCGAATTGACCATCGCTCCACAAACATAATTAAACACATATATCAGAATGCCACAGCAAGTATTAGACTGGGGAATAGACAAACCAACAAATTTCCTATACAGCGCGGAGTAAGACAAGTAAACACTATGTCGCCAAAACTGTTCATTACACTACTGGAGTATGATGTAAAAGCGCAAATCTAAATGAGAGGGGTATAAATGTGAATGAAGAACGGCTTGGCCATCTAAGATTTGCGGACGATATCGTATTAATAGCTGACCGCATGGACGAAGCCAAGGAATTACTAAATGGACTGTATCGTTCCTCCCTAGAAGTTGGACTAAAGATAAACATGTCAAAAACTCAAATAATGATAAATCTTGTACTCAGTGAAAACATATGTATAGCAGGAACAGCCATCGATCAAACAACGTCATACAAATATCTAGATCACGAGATTAGAATAGGAAGAGACAACCAAACCATCCAACTTCTCCGCCGCATAAGATTAACCTGGGTAGCTTTCGGTAAACTAAGCCACATCTTCAAATCGACCATCCCGATATGCCTTAAAAGAAAGACCCTCAATCAATGTGTACTACCAGTACTGACCTATGGAGCGGAGACTTTGACTCTGACAAAGAAAACCATACAAAAAATCCGAGTGGGGCAGAGGGCAATGGAACGCGTGATGTTGGGCATATCTCTCAGAGACAGAATCCCAAACCAAGAGATATGACAACGATCGGGAGTGATAGATGCGATAGAGAGAATAACAACTATGAAATGGAATTGGGCAGGCCACGTTGCAAGAATGGGAGACAATAGATGGACAAGGAGAATACTGGACTGGAGACCAAGAGAAGAAGTCTATAGAAATAGAGGCCGTCCACCAACTAGATGGACAGACGATCTAAAACGTTGCCAAGGAAACTGGATGCAAGCAGCACAAGATCGGAACGAACCGATGGAAAATGATGAGAGAGATCTATATTCAGCAGTGGACACGGAACGAATGAATGATGATGATGATGGTAAATTAATATGTTGGTCTCAAGGCACTTGAGTAGTTGCTGATAGACTACACGCTCCATGACTTTGGATATTATTGGCAGCAAGGCAATTGGGCAATAGTTTGATGGCGTGGTTTTCTTGCCATTTTTTGGAACGCCGTGATGCCACGTTCGTCTGTCAAAGGTGGGAGAGACGTTTTTGTAAATTTATTACTTACTGCCTTTGCTACCAACGAGACATTCCTGGAGCTAATGGGGCGCTGCAAAAGTTTTTTTTCCTGATCCTTTGATTGTGTTTGTCCTTAGTTTCGTCGATCACACGTTTGCATTCATTTCTCGCTTCCAAAATAATTGCGATTTTCGGCGGTCTGATTTTGCTGCCAGTACTTGTAGGTTTGCTGTTTCCTACCTACAGCTCTTTCGTATCTTCTATCGAACCAGGGCTTTCCTTTTGACGGTAACTTGATGAAATTTTGGATATATGCTTCCATTCCTGAAGAGATTACTTGCGTAATCTCTTCGCAGCAGACTGACGGGTTGTCAGTGCGAAAGCAGACGTCGCGTCGAGCCAAATCTAGGTAGAGCTGCCTTAGATCGTCCCAGTTTGCAGAACTGTAATGTCAGATTTTACGAGGCAATGGTGGATTTTTCTGTAGAAGTGGTAATTCACAAACCGTTGTAATAAGTTTGTGATCGGAAGTACCTAATGGATGACCAACTGTAATTTTGAACTGGTCAGGATTGGTGGTTAGAAAAAGATCCAGGAGGGCGGCGAATTCGCTCCTCTCTGAGATTCGAGTTGGTTTGTCTACAAGTTGAGTAAGCCTGCAGCTGATGGCAAATGCTTTAGCTTCTCTACCTTCGTTGTCGGTCTCCCAGAACGAGTATTTCTGAATTGGGGTGATCGACCTGTATTGAGCCAAAAGTGAGAGCTAGTGTTATAAAAAAGCTTCGGTAAGCTCTATCACTCGGAGGGCGATAGAGACAGCATATAAACTTGGTTAATCCCTTGGCGGTGAACTTGAGCCACATGACGTCAAGGTTGTTTGGTTTGAGTGTTTCCTCGCGGTGACATGAAAGGTTGCTTCGGACAAAAAGGCATATTCCGAACTTATGTGTAAATCGGATGTGTAAGTCGTAACCAGGGTAGAGGTAGTTTACTGCTGTTGTTGTAGAACATACTTGCGTTTCTATAAGTAGCTTGCAGGTAACGCAGCAATCGATTAACAACTGGTAAAATTACATTTGGTGATATACGATCTATCAGCGCATGCTGATACTTAATTCTGGACTCTGGTAATATTGAATAATTAATGATTAACTGTATTTCCGTTCACTTTGATTTTTGATAATTTATTATCACCCTTTTTTCCATGTCTACAACCTCATTGAAAATTTGAACATGTCTGCAAACTTTAGCAGTGCCTTATGGTGGATTAAGAACCATACGTATACACAGTTTAAAATACGCTTCAAAATCCTTTCTTATAGTGAGCCTTTTGGATTGTAAAAAAATTAAATAAACTAGCCATAAGTAGCTTGCAGGTGACGCAGGAATTGATTAACAACTGGTAAAAATACATTTGGTGATATTCGATCTTTCAGCGCATGCTGATACTTAATGACCACTGAACTCTGGTAATATTGGATAATTAATGATAATTTATTATCGCCCTTTATTCCATGTCTTTAAACTCATTGAAAAGTTGATAATTTCTGCAAACCTTATCAGTGCATTGTAATGAGTTTAAAAATATAAATATACAAGCTTTAAAATATGATTCAGCAACCTTTTTTAGAGTGAACCTTCTGGATTATAAGTGGATATTAATAAACTAAGCGTAATGTAACAATCGATTAACAATTTACCAAATGAAATTGGGTGATAATATCAGAGACTTGCTGTTACTTAATTAATACTGATATTGAATGGTCAATGATAAACTGTACTTCTGTTCAATTTGACTCACGTTCTAGAGAATCCATGCCTATAAACTCTTTAAAAATTCTATCGCTTGCAGAGTGCTGATTGGTTAGCTAGTTGTGGGTTAAAAACGCGTACTAAGTCATTTCTGGTGAAGAATTTTGGTGCATTTTACTCAAACTCTCTATATATGTAAAATGTACATTTATTCGATCTCTAATTAGCACACGTGTTTGAATTTTCTATTAATATTATCTCATTTTTTAAACGCCGAATTCTGGATTATCATGCTAATTCACATTATACTGAAAGCTTATTATCCTCTTAATGAATTTCTGACTTCCTTTACGTAATTTCGTTTACCTCATAATAGGAGGAACATGTAAGGGTGATTAAACATCAGGCTCTGTTGTTTAATTCCATGTGTTTCTAATCCCAGATTACGAGTTATCTGGGCTTAACAAGGGATTCTTGGACCTGCTTCTGGGGGATTTAATGGTTCGTAAGAGATGCTAATCTTATTTTCCGACAATTTTCTGGTCCTATTTATTATACTATAGAGTGATTCAATACTTTGCAGGTGCTATATAGTGTTTACCATTCGAAATGAGCATGTCATATATCCATTATTCTCCACAGTGAATTAGATTCTATTTATTCATCTTGATTAAAAGGTAGCTTTAAATATCTCGAATTTAAAAAGGATACACACAAACACGATTTTTCACAGGAAATGACGTGTGTTTTAACAGTGATGCCACATCGATATAAAGAGAAATTTAGAGAAAAGTCTCTAAATTTAGGGTTGGCTAAATTGTTGTTGTTTTTCAAACATTCCTAGATGTATAGTAAGCGGATACCTTAAAGGTAATTAAGATTTTTCCATCAGGAAGCTAAGGCCATGTGTTTCAACCGGATCTTCTATCTCAGTTCATTTCATTATTAACTAAAGTTTACGACAAGTACAAGTTTACTCCAGATAAAGTTTGGCATTTTGACGAAACTGGTAATTCTGTTCTACCAAAAACTAAATCAAGAAAGAAGCACCTTAGTTAATGTCGAAGTTTGCTTCAATGCACTCATATGTTTATATGCCCAAGAGAGAGAATGAATTCTGAATTAATGAGTGACTATTCCCCTGGAGCATGGGCTGAATGTCATCTAAGCGGCTGGATGCACACACATATCTTTTCCGTTTGGTTTAAAAATGTTGTTGCTTTCACTGGAGCTACCAAAGTATCTTCAGTGATGCTGCTGTTTGATGGTCATCATACCCATACGAAATATCTGGAAATAATGGATTATGCTAAAAAAACGAGGTAATTATATTATGGTACTTGCCTCACTGCACTTACCGGCTTCAGAGTGTTTCAAAATTCACTGTGAGAATTGATAGGACGTGTTTTCGAGGTCAAAATAGGACTTTTTCCTATAGTAAACATATGTCCTGGAACGCTCTTCCTCCAAACTACAGCTATCGTGCGAGAAAAAATCTCCTAAACATTTGCAAGCGACTGGTCCTTTAAACGCTCTACTCATTTATGCCTCAAAAGTGGCGTAAACCTAATTCTGGAGAGAAAGGGGACCTTTTGATGGTCAAAATTTTATGTTTGTGATAAGAAATTTGGAAATTATCCACACCTTCCAGTCAGGCACAGAAGTATAAAACTTTTGGCTTATGTTTTTTTTGATACAACTAACCGTTTTCATGGAAATCCCTGGTGAAGGGAGAATATTCAAACTGTTATTTTTTAATGTTGAATACAAATATTTAATCAACTTAGTGTTAAGTGTAGACATTTTTTTCTTTTGTATTTACACACTTTTAAAAAACGTGTTTGACCATTAAAATGCTGCGCAATTGTTTGGTTATCTCACAAAAAAAAACTCCAAAGTTCGACTTCTGAGGAGCTGAAAAGGTAAAAAAAGGATGTACGCATGGCAAAGGTTTTTTTTTGCTTTTGGGCATTCCTTGAGCTAGCGAAGCGAGCAGAGGGCCATACGTGAAGTGAATCATATTTATTTTTTACATTATTTTGGGTTAGCACGGGTTAGTTCTTGTTGCCCCCGAATCAGTGTTGCCAACCATAAATCAAAAAAAATCCGTAACAGAGTCCTCAAAATTTCGGTGTTTTTCCGTGTCCCTGAAATGTAGCTTAAAAAAGGTTACTGTAAACGTAAAATCAATTGTATATCGAAGAGTTAAGCTCTTGGAAGAAAGATGGCACTGAGTTGAAATGTTTAACTAGAAAATGCATTTTAAGATCCTTTACAGGCGTAGCCGACTATATCAAAATCGGCCTCTCCTATTGGTCGATCCGCATGACCCTCCGCTCGCTTCGATCGCTACGGGGGCTCAAGAAAAGGAAACTAACCAGGTGCTAACCCAATCTAACCCAAGACATACCCAAAATCAAGAAAAAAAGCTGTTTAGAAACATAATCTTTAAAAAAATATAAAAAAAGCAACGGGGTTCGAATCCGTGTTTTCCAGGTGAGACCCAACGATCTAAACCTCTACATCACGAGAGCTCTTGCGAGAAGTTGATTGCATCACGAAGACATAGTGTAATACGAGATGGATCGACCAATAGGAGAGGCCGATTTTGATATAGTCGGCTACGCCTGTAAAGGATCTTTAAATGCCTAGAAAATAAATAGAATATGACGTCATATATGCACCACTCCGGATTTTTCATGGTGGTAATTAAGATAAAATAATTCAATAGTTGCTTACCAGCTTACGACGCTTAAAATGAGAAGCAGAGAAAGTCTTCTTATTTAATCCATTTATTCGAAACAAGCATAAAATGATTCTTCTTTTTACAAATAATCAACTTAAGATAACCCAAAGACAATGCCGAATCCGTCTTCACCATTTTTTAACATTGATTTAACTGGCTTAAATAGAGCACAATATATTTTTTTACCACCTATGAAGCCAGCAGACTTCCATTAATGGTACTAGTGATTAAACAATTTCTTTGTTTTGATTAGATTCACATGTTAAAATTATGGGCGCCGGCAGAACAAATTTCAGGGGGGTGGGGGTGGTATGGGCAGCGAATATTAACTACGACAAGAAGGCCCACTTAATGGCCAGAAAGCGCTACAAAGGAATCGTCGTTGATTTCCTTCGTTGCCTGGTAACGATCAGCAAACTCCACCGCACACAGGTTGAATTTAAATAAAAGCTGGCCATAAACGATATTTTCGTTTGCGGTATATTTAATCAAATTTATTACGAAATTATTTATAGCACTCTAATACTCTAGTTGGCATTGGAAAAACACAATTGATATCTTCTGAATTGTTTGTAGCGTCCTGTCAAACTTACGTTATGGTTTTTTTTATTATTATCACCAAATAAATATTTTGATAAAGTTTGTATTCAACTGGATGTTTCAAAAATTAGTTAACGTTTTTAATTAGTTAATATTGATAACAATACTCAAGGTATGTAATAACTAATATTTAAAAGATTTTGATTTTGTGTTAACGATTTCACCATATTTCCGAATACTAACATTCTGACAAGACATCAAGAAGAAAATGTTGCTCGAATTTGCCCCATCTTTTAATATTTAATTAAATTTTGGCGTTTTGGGTGATTTTAAAATTGGTTAAAGGTTTCGCACAATTTTACTGAATATTTCATTCCTATTTTGTAATACAATACAACTAAAAAATAGCGATATTATCTTATATCGAATATTGACTCGACTATAGAATTTAGGCTTGAAAATTAATCTGACAAAAGGATGAGCTGGTCTATGGCCGCCGCGTCAAAGGTCGCCTGCCAACATGATTGTTTTATTTGTATCATGGCCTGCCGATATTCTGCTAGTATTCGCACGGGGAAGGAGACACACCGTTGACATGCCGCCGCGGAGAGAGATCCTTCTTATCATATAGTTTTGCCCAAATACATAATAAAAAGGTAAAGACTGATGTACTATACTGCTAACGTGCTAACACTCCGTTGAGGTTATGTGTTGGTGTTATACCTAATTGTGCAACAACCAACAACTGTAGCCAGATTATCAGAAAATGACGCGTCGAAATGAGGATCCCTTATTGGCTAAATTTGTAACGTGCGCAGTTTTCCCTGCTGCTGTCTTGTTTGAGCATTTACGTTTCTCTGTTTTTTTTTTGCTTTATATGTTGTTCAAGCTTAAATTACCCTTAACGCAACGCATTATTAAATTGGAATTTTAAAAGCTATATCTGTTGTAAAGTCATCGGTACGGGTGGGCAAGAAATTGAATAATCGATTAAACTCTTAATATTTTAGCGAATAACTGAACAATCGATTAATCGAAATAATCAATTATCGATATTTTCTGAAATATTAATCGATAAGTCGATTAATCGGTAATTTCTTAAAAGTGAATCGAATAATCGATTATTGTCGCCCACCCCTAATCCCATAATATTGTAGTAAGTGAAACTGAAGGTGAAATTTCGGTAGAATCATTATTGCTGATGCAAGACTGATGTTATTATAAAAAGAGGTAATAAATACTTTGGCTGAATCAGCAGATAAAAATTTATAATTTAGTTTTAATTTGTAAATATGACTTTGATATTACCTTCGGATATTCAGAATATAAGCAAGTGTTTTTGAACAACAGCTGCACTGATGCTTCTATATTTTTTACTAGTTGCGTCCCTATTAGATCAATTTTTAAAAATAGCGATAACTCTGAAATACATGTATGGCAAAATTGCAGGCCCTCATCACCGCGTTTCTGTCGTCCGCTTAACATTCATTTTGCTCGTGAGACTCCTGAATTAACCGTGGCAAAAGCAAAATTTGGATCATCGAATTAAAAATTTAAAACCCTTTTTCCTACTACGAAGGAGCCCTTAATTTACAAAATCCTTTTTTAAATTATTTAAGAACATACAAATGATTTTTATACATGATTTTTATCGTTAGTGATAATTGATATTCCCTATATATAAATACAGATGATGAGAAAAAAATTCAACAATTATTTGTCTAAAACACGATATATTAAACGTGTAATACTTAATAACTTTTATGTTTTATTTCTGGTAAACCTTATTATGGCCAGCTTTCCTAGAAATTCGACCAGTGTGCGCCGGGTCCAAAGGTCACATGCCAGTATCATGCTAGTTTTCGCGCGGGGAAGGAGACATACTGTTGACGTGCCGCCGTGGAGAGTGAATCTTCTTATCGTAGTTAATATTCGCTGGTATGGGGAAGGTCAAGAAAAATAACCTGTACCTAGATAGTTTTTTCTAAATTTTAATGGGTTTGAAATGTATTTTTATACTATGCATTATTTTAATACTTTAGGCAACTGCCCCCTCCTACCGGTGCTCATGGTGAAATTACTTTCGCATTGAGCGTTTGACCCAAAGCCTAAAATTGTCTGTGGTCGCCAATATTTTGAAATTCCGATTTATCATCTTGCATCTTTGAAACTAAAGAGACCAGTTGATTGGCACATCTATTTTTAGGATTGAATAATATCTATATGAAATATCGATTAAATTTAAGCGAATTATATTAAAATGGACATATGACACATGAATATAATAACGCCAAATCTTCTGTAAAAAATCCGTGTTTTCATTGCACGGAACCCAATAAAATCCGTGTCCGTGTTCTAGTTCCAAAAATCCGTGAAAACACGGAAGTTTCCGTGTCGTTGGCAACACTGCCCCGAATCGAGTTACCCCGTAAGAAAAGGTGCAACCTTTGGCAACATTGCAACAATCCTGCCGAGTCAGATGCCAAAAATTTCCTGATTTTTACTTTTCAGCGCCTCAAAAGTCGAAATTTGGAGCTGTTTTGTGGGATAAGCAAACAATTGGGCAACATTATAATGGTCAAAAACGTCTTTTAAAAGTGTCTAAATACAGAAGAAAAAATGTTTTTACAAAATTCCAATGGTTATTAAACTAAAAATTACCAATAATAATAATTATTATTATCTCGTAAGTGAATATATGTGAACTCCATAAAATTAGCGTACTAAAATTGCCATCGTGTAGCATTCAATATGGAGGTTTCATGCAACAATACAGATGGGATGGAAATTTACTGGGACAAGGTCGATCTATCTATCTACATATGCCATCAATTCAATATGGTTTATTACTAACATATGCACGTTATCCAGATGGGCCCCATATAAAATCAGAGCATTTCCGAATAAATCTCATTTTTTACCATTTACTTAGAATATGTTACGTATAGATAAGATTTTCATAAATTTTTTGGTTTGCTTTCCCGAATATATCAGTTCCTAAAAAAAGCGTCCATTTTCGAGACACTGTTTGTCTAAAAGCTGGTAATTTATCAGTCAACAAAACTACCAACCGACAACCACCTAAATTTTGGCGGGGAATTTAAAAATACCACGTTTGTTGATTTATAATAATGATAACCTAACTTAGGAATATATCAGTTCCTGAAAAAGCCTCCATTTTCAGGACATGGTTTGTTTAAAGCTGGTAATTTATCTGTCATCAAAGCTACCAACGATAAACATCGGTTGGAGACAAGAATAATGAACTAGAGAAGGATGGTTACTTCGCATAAGAGTCTATGTTCACTTACTATCGCTCCATGCTCCGCGGCGGCGCGCGCGGCGCGCGCGGCGCAGCGGTCCCCTCTTCCACATCATCGACGACGCTGTGACGTTGTTGCGCGACGAACGACCTTGGTTTCGTCATTGTTGTCATTGCATCTTCTATGTTTTCGTTGTGTTTTTAGCTTTTTAGTGATATTTTCGGATGTTTTAAAACCACTGGTAGTTGTGTTTTGGCGGTTTGAAAATTGAGAAAATTGACACTTGATATATTTTTCGTTTGATCCTAAAGAAAGTCCAAAGATTGAGGGTGCCTGTTTTGCAGAGTATTTTTCAGTGCAGTGTTTTTATTGATTTTTTTTTATTAAATAAGGTAGGAACATCTTAAATTACTTTTAAAATGTAGGCAGGTGTGGGAGGAATAATAATATTTTACCTAATATTGTAGAGAAGTTGTCAAACTGAGAGTTTTATTACACAGTGTGTCACTTGGCTGTTTAGGTTTTAAACAATATTTCTAAAAAAGTAGGTATGCTCACGTACATACACTGGAAAGCAATACTTATTTATACATTGTTTAAGTTCCTTACATTGTGATCTTGCTTATCACGTTAGGATATCATAAATATATTATCTCATACAGCAGTGTCGAATCATATATTAAGGATTTTTCATTCATAAGCACCCATGTTATTAGCATTATGAATGTAACGCTTACTAGTAATTAATATACACAAATTATAAAACTAAGGCTTTCTTAATTCAGTTTTATTTTCCCTAATTTGGAAATAGAATGTCGAACTCTGAGTGCCACAAGAAAATTACTATTTTAATTATCAGTAAACGTGTACATAGATACAACTAAGTATACTTGCTTGTAGAATAAAAGGAATTTTTAACTAATTAATGTTCAATTTTCTCTTTGGATATGATATTTTAGATAGCTACAAATAATATAATATATATGAATAGTTTATTTCAGAAAGGTACTAACTAACTAACATTTAGTGCCTTTCAAGAAAAAAAAACAGTAATTTCATAAGAAATAGTTTAATTTTATTATCCATTTAAAGTTTTGAGTTAGACACATTTTTATAAACTCTAAAGAAGAAAAATAGTCTTGCCCGTACCGCTTTGCCATATGTATATTAATGCTTTCGCGCCAACTTCGTCGCGTGGCTACGTCACGACTCACGACAGAGCAGCTGTCAGTGAAACAGTCCGGTTGATGTAGTTATCCTTCTCTAGTTTATTATACTTAAGTTGGAGCGGTAACCACCTCAATTTAGGCGGGAGGTTTAAAAAAAAACGACGTTTTTTATTTATAATAATGATAACACAACTTTAGCTAGACATTTTATGGTGAACGGAAAACTTAGTCAAAGCCATTTTGATTATGTTTTTCGTTTATCATTAAATGGTTGTTGTCACGCTGGTGCTGTTATAAGAACTGTAAGAACGGAAATAATTGGAAAATTAAATTATATCAATTAAATCCAAACAGATGTTCGGTGTCCCAGGAATAACCAAATATTCAGGTGACTACATCGCAACCACTACGCAACTGCTTGGCATGCTAAAACTCTTTGAATCATGCGTTAGTAATGTAGCCTTTTGCTGCATATAAAATTCATCGATAAAAAGGTACATGTGTAGATAAGAAACAAAGTAAAGGTGCAAAACGTGAGGGAACATATAGCAAAACTTAAATGGAGCTTCGAGTTTTGGGATTACAAATTTCAATGTAATCGGTAAATCTAATTTCCCGAATTAAAAACGGGAGGAACTAATTTTAACTCTGATTATCCGAGTATCAAACCAGGAGAATTGGAAACCATGAATAGAATAAGCAAATTAAGCAAATAATATAGTAGATGTTATGAGGGGAACACCTCAGATAAAGTGGGTGGATGTCCAGAAAAGACATGCTGGACTTAGTTAGATTAATGTGCCGTATGACAGAGAGGAGTGGAAAATTCGAAGGGAGGACCATGCCCAACGATGGACGAAAGAATGTCTATATATAGCCATATCAGCATTATCTGTTGAACTAAACCTATCATCTCTTTGTCTAATGTTATGATCAGCGATGCTCTATTTAAATTTTGCTACCTGCTCCCTCGCGTCTTTCACTTTTACTTTGTTTCTTATCCACTCATTTATTTTTCAGCCGGTTAATTTTCTACGCAGCATTTATCTCTCCAATGATCTTTCGGCACTGAATAAATACTTGGATGCATTTTTTGTTTTTTCTTTAATAAAACTAAGTACGCCAGACGCAACCAAGCCAACTTCACTCACCTTTCTTTGATATTTGGTTTTCTATACATAAAAATTATTCATAAATCCTAATTCCCAATAATATGCACACCTGTCTCAGTATATGTTTCCATTTTTGGACTTAAAAGCCTGTTTTATTATCACACATCGAGATCTGTTGTGTTCAAAGCTCCCTGGGTGCATGCCTGCCTGATGAGGGTAAGGACCCAGAAATCGCGATCGCAGGAGGGCACTCTTGTGACATAATTAATCATGTATGGTCGACTTTTGTACTAGCAAAAGAATTCAACATCCTTTAATGTTTGCGAAACATTTTCAATATATATCGTCTGCATAATTTAAATTCGTTAATTACATTTATTTTAATACCTAGCTCTTCCCACTCTAGCTGTTTAAAAAGGTCTTCGAATGCTTGATTAAAGAGTTTTCGTAATATTATATCTCTGTGTTTAACAACCATTTCATATTTATTGGTTATGTATTGAGGTCTTATATATGTTAGATAATAGGTCTATCTATATACCTATAGTCATTCGGCTAGAATGTTTAAAGTGTTTCACTACTCGGTGCTCTATGGTATCAAAAGCCTTTCCTAAATAAAAAAATAATACAAGGTGTTGAATATAATACTCGTTTTTAAGGATCTTCGTTTTTTTTATGACATTGACACACACACACACACTAAAGGGAGATCCTATGGCACTCGACGAGCGATGTGTGCGCGAAGATATTGATTGACAGGGTTCTTGAACGGTTGTAGGTTATAACTAGGATGTCATGGGAGTGAGTTCCACAGTGATGCAGTGCGCTAGACAAAGCAGTTCTTGCAAAGCCACGTTCTAGGTGTTTCCAGTCATATAACGAACGGGTGCGCTCTTGCTGTATGTCACGACTATCTGACAGGCGCTGCTGGAGGCAGGATGATGCGGGCCAAATCCTGGAAATATATGCCGTGAAAATATCTGTAAAACAGGGATATCTCGGCCACATGTTTGCGGTGTTCCAGACTATTCAGATCCCGAGTCAACTCCGGGTCACCGACGAGACGCACAGCTCTCTTCTGAATGGAATCCAGCAGTTTTAGGGTGTGCTTAGGTGCGGCACCCCAGATGTGTGAGCAAAATTCTAAGCACGGTCTTATTTGCTCTTTGTAGAGCAAGAGCAGCTGCAGCGGTGTATACAGTGCTTTGTTGCGAACTAGCGCACCAAGCTGCTGCGAGGCTGATTTTTCCATGTTAGCAACGTGGTAATGCCAGGACAAATTGCTGTTGATATCAGGGCCCGCCGTATTGGCTTCCTTGGTAAACGTGGCTGTTTGGGTTTTTGCTGCATTGAACTGGACCAAATTCCTGTTGTAATCTGCTCCTGTATGCGGTGATAATTCTCAGTCGCTGGTAAAGGTTTTTATGATGTAAATTGGGAGACAAGGGTACAGTCATCAGCCAAGCTGTAAACCGGATTATTTGTTACGGTCAGCAAGTCATTAATATAGATGAGGAATAGAGTTGGTGGAAGTATTGCGCCCTGAGGCACTCCCGCATTAATGATGAATGAGTCCGAAATGTGTCCATCAACTGCAACGTGCAGAGATCGGTTCTTAAGGAAACTGACAAGCCAGCTGCAGAGAGACGCTGGTAGTCCGAAGGACGGCAGTTTGTTGAGCAATTCGTCATGCCAAACTCTGTCAAATGTCTTTGAAATATCCAACGCAATCACTCGAGATTCTGCATAGTTCTCAATTGCCCTACTGCATATATGAGTGACACATCTCCTGTCGATCTCTGTTTGCGGAAGCCGTATTGGTTATCGCTAATTATTCTGTTAGTCTCGAGATACTTGAGTAGTTGCTGATTGACTACACGTTCCATGACTTTGGAGATTATTGGAAGCAAGGCAATTGGGCGATAGTTTGAGGACGTGATTTTCTTGCCTTTTTTGGAACAGATTGTACTCGAGCAAATTTCCAAGAAGATGGGTAAATCCCTTTTCGGTAAGATAGAGAAAGTCTGGAAAAAATGGGTGTTAGTTCGTTGGCTCAGGTCTTTAACACGACGGAAGGTATTCCATCCGGCACTGACGCCTTTTGCGTATCTAGAACTTTGAGGATTTTACGACTGTCACGGTGGTGAAACTTAATTTCTGTCATGGTAGTGTTGATGTTGGATATGGTGGGGAGAGCCTTGCTATGGGGGACGTTTACTTACTGCCTTTGCTACCGACCAGAAATTCCTAAAGCCGCAGGGGCATTGCAAAAGGTTATTCCTGTTGTTAATTGACATGCTCTATTACTTCGGATTTAAACTGATACCCGTCGAATATTGATATTAATCTATTGGTCAGCATTTATTTTGACACTGAGAAGGGTTAGGGGGCGGCAATTTGGCAAGTCGATTCTTGTTAATTCATTCCAGCTATTAGGGATCTTTTTAACTATAATATTTTCTTTATTAAATAATGTATAACCACGTTTCAAAAACTTATGAGCATTTCTACATTTATTCTCTCTGATTCTTCTATTTTCTCAGTGCTTTCTTTATTTCCAGTTTACTAATTTCCGGTTGTAACTCGAAGTTAACAATTAAATTTTTCTATTTAATAGTCTTTTGATATGTTCCAGAAAAAGGATGGGCTCGTTTTTTTGGTCAAATTCTAAATAGCATACTTGTGTGCCTTTTACCATTTCATTCATGTCGCTTGTTCCAAGGCCATGTTCATCTTTGGATTTATTTATTTCGAACTTTCCTAGTTTTGGTTTTTGACACTTCATGTTCTTTTATAATTTCTCTAACCATTGTATCTTGTATTTTTTTTTTGTCTTACTTAGTTCTTTTTTTCTTATAGCTTTGTTAATATCCGAGTATCTTACATATCTTTCTAAAAGTTTTCTGGTTTTTTCCAGAAGCTTTTTTGTTTTTTTTTTCTGAAATATGTGTTTCTCCTTTTTGTCTCTTTCTGTAATTTCTTTTGCTGATTATGCAATTTAGGCATATCAAAATATGAACGTAAATTTATCCAGTGCAGGTAAACCACTACTCGCATTTCTCTTTGTCGAATGCATTATTAAAAGCACTGAGAGTGGAATTGAGCTCCATTGTATTTTTGCTGATATGATTTCCTTATAAATGGACCAGAGAATTACGGCATTGGTCAATCGTTCTTATCATCTCATTTTTATTCATGGAATCAGCATCGGGAGATAAGTATACTCATTCACAAGCCATAAAAATTTAATGCACATCCAAAATCCTAGAAATTATATTGAAGTATCTATATACTATCAGCTAATATTGACATTTTTGAGACCGATTGAAGTTAATGCACTCTAATCATTTTGAACGAGCATCTTGTTTTCCCACTAGACCAGAAAAACTTCGTCGATAAAATAAAACTTTCATCGACGCTGACGTCGAACTTTTCCCGCCGAGCCTGATTTTGCAATTTTAAATCAGTTAGATAAGGGTTTGCACCGACAAAATCAGCATATACCGTTAAGAGATTTTCCAACTTTTTCTTTTGCCCAAATAGAATGCAATGCGAGTTCGAGATAACAAAGTTCTCAACTTGCATTCAAAACGTTGTAACCTGCCCTACGGGTGCTAATTCTGTTAACACTCTCTATTAATTGCGTGATAGGCGATCCGTATGTCAGGTTTACTCAACAAATTCAATTTTTTTAGAAAGCTTGGGTCTATGTCTTGGTAGTTAGGTGAGGGCGCCACTAAATTTTTTGTACTAGAAATGTATCAATGATTATTTATCCTTGAAATTAGGGTAATAAAATTTAGCTAAATACCCTGAATGTTGAAAACACTGACAACATACGAATTAGTCATTATTTTTACTACAGTTTACCAAAATAAACGCCAAGATTCCAAATGACTTATTTATTTAAATATAAAAACCTCCACAAACCCTTCCAGGACAATTAATTTTATCTCAAATTAATTTGAAGATATTTTAATGCCTATAAACTATTAAATCAAAGCAGAATAAGGTACTACTTTCTAATCTGAGTCTTAAGACGTTAATATTGCCCAATTCCTATTTTGAAATAATTCCAACTAAACGTTGATTTCTTAAAGGTCTGACTACGCGCAGTCAATCATGAAACACTATAAATAGGAAGTATTTTACTAAACTAGCTTTATACTAAATCAATGAGATATCCGGTGAAGTAAAATGTATAGGTATAGCCGGTGAATATCTACAGGTATAAATGAAGTGGTTATGAACCAAGCCTAACCTAAATTAATCCCGTGGCAGCCACAATATCAGTAGACTAATGAACAGTCACTCAATTATACTAAATCAATGAGATAACCTGCGAAGTAAATATGTACATTTATAGCCGTTAAACGAACTGAGCTCAAGTCGATTACGATATCAAGGCGAGAAATTAAATTTGCAAATTTCAGTTATGGGAAACAAATTACTGCCATGAGCTTTACAGCCAATTACAGTAAAATAAATCAATGAACTCTCTCCTTGAGATGATATGATATGTAATAAAGTTAAAATAAACATAGCAACTACAAAAAGAAGCAGAAATATGTATGATGCATGAAATTAGATAACCTATAGGTTTTTAAATGAAACGAAAAATAACGAGTATATAGACATCAAACGACATACATTCGTTTAACTATAAATTCATTAATCAAAATTATATATCACGATAAAATATATACGATATAGATATAGTAATGATATATAATGACAAAATATATGCGATGTAGGAGGCAAACGATCTACAGTCGTTTAACTATAAATTCGATAAATAAAATTATGTATAACGACAATAAAAACAAAATAGATTTGACTTGTATCTAGTAGATTTGCAGACATTGGCGTTTCCTGTGAAGGTACGTCTCCATCTTGATAAAAAGGACGCTGTACGGCTAACTGACGCCAGAGCTAGCTAGGTCAGCATCAAAAGGCAGCTGACGGATGTCAGCCCCAAAAGCAGACAATTCTATTTCACAGATGGAATTCTATCCCCCAAAAGGACCCTTAAAAAAAGGGGAGCCACCACACTAGTTCATCACACAACGTTTATAGGCGTTATGGTCGATAATTTTAGAAAATATGTACACTACTTCATTGATCAAATACTGCAACGACACAATCAGGCGGTAATTAGACCTGATGTTCTTGTTCTTGTTCTATAAATGGCTCTGCTACAAGGCAATACGCCAGCACGTCTTCCCCTCCGGCGCTTAGACAGAGGTAGAGCTACCCTTCTACTTGTGTTACACGTTATCCCAGTTTGGGGGGGGGGGGTATTTGATGGGAAACTTCAGTAAGACGGGTCTGTGCCCCTGGTGAATCCCGACTTATACGTGGCACGTCTGAGGCGGCAATTCGCTGAGTCTACGACTAGCTATGTTTGAAATGCAACTCTGACACAATCTATCAACTGCACGGCTAGTGTATTATGCAAAAGGGCTTCACAGAAAGCAGATATAACTAATTGCTTTTAAAAAGTCTCCCCATCTCCGCAGGACCCACGTCCCGATCACCTTCAGATCACGTTACCACGTGCGAGAATCTGGAAGAATCTTCGTAGGAATCAACTCTCCATTAAGCTACCCACCCTAAATACTGCCTTAACCGGCCACGACTTTCCCTTTCGAACCGACGGTTTTTGCCGTGAATTACGTGCACTTCCCGTGCGAAGTCATGTTATAAGCCCAGACTCCCTTCCCACGTCTGAACACCGCCAACCCCAAAGCGGAAGTGATCAATTCTCTCAAAAAAATAATATATACCACATCTGTCAAATGGCGCTGCAAATGGATGTACCTTTCGAGCAGCTCGGATCATCAGAAGTAAGGTCGCGAGGAGTAAGGTAGCGAGAGTATCGATAACACAAATCGACGAGTAAAAGAAGAAAATCGCACTACTGTATTTTGTAATATTTACAACGTTATAACGTAAACACGATTAATAAAACAATTTAAAATCAACAGCTAATAAACACTCTTAGGACAGTAAGTGATGCTAACGGATGTACCTTTCAAGCAGCGCGGAACACCGGAAGTAAGGTCGCGAGAAGTAAGGTAGCTAGAGCATCAATAACACAAATCGGCCAGTAAAAAGAGAAAATCGCAAACACTCTTAGGACAGTAAGTGATAATCATGTATTATTTATTTGGAGAATTTCAAAGACTAATCATAATTATTGTTATCGCACTAGACATATTTGATTATCATTTTGGAGCAAGCAGATTATCTAAATATATAATAAGAGGCAATGGCTGAATAGCAATAATTGAAGTTACGAATCGGTTCGAAAATTTTCGTCAAATAACCTCTCTGGAAAACAAGCATCTCTCGCATCGCATTATATGCCACATCACTTCGAGTTTTCAAGTCTTCATGGAAGTTACGATTTCTGTACTTTTATTAAAAAAAAAATTACGTAATACTTTCTCATAGATACATGATCCAGCCAAGAATCTCTCAAAATTCTGCGGTAAGGCCACATTTTAAATAATGCTATCAACTTTTTTGTGGATGCTTCAGTTAAAGTAGCTGGCTCTATCCCAAATAAAAAGTGGGAAATACATACGAGTAAAAAAGTTTTAGTTTTTAGAGCAAGTGGCTTGCCCTTCTATACGACATCGAATCTTTTGTGAGTTATACAAATTATCGTTTAACTTCTAAATAATCATATTATTATGTGTCCAGTGTCTGTATTTTTGTTGTTTCACTAGCACTAAAACATTGTATCGATATAAATGCTTATTCCATCACGCTTAAATTTGCATAGTTCAAATTGATTGAATTTATAATAATGGCTATTGACCTCGGCTCGACATTTGTTTTCAAAGGTTTTTCTTTTGGAGGAGAATAAATTGAATAAAGGGAAAACTTTCTCTAAATTTCCCGACTTGCCGTATTCATTCTTGTATACCTATTCTTGCGTAATTTCAGTCTCTTCCAGTTTAAATATAATTTAAATTTATAGATACGCATTCACCCGGGGTCTCAATTTCAAGCCTAATGTACCTTACAATCCTTACATCTAAGATAATAATCTGTGTAATTTAGCTTCTATTATCAATTATCTAATGTCTATATATCTATACTATAGAGAGTAAATATTATATCTTTCCTTTCTGAAATAAAGGAATATATTTCTATTATTTGGCTATCTACTCGATAATATCCAGTTACTAATTTTAGACGATAGAACTGTTTATTTCGTGGTATAGAATTCCTCGTTTCTCGAGATTTAGTATCTGGCAAACATATTAAATATGTTATAGATTCTCTATATTTAACTGTTAAATATAGAATAGAATAGTCTAAAGTTTTTACATTCGTCAATACAAGAAATAGGCACAATTAAAATCACTCATTAAAACATAGATAATAATACACAAATAGTAAACTTAAAAGTTGAAGTAATTCACGCGTACAGTACAGGTTAAAACTATTTTAAAGTCATAGAACGCTTTATCCACTAGGTAATTTCTAATCACATTCTTAAATGTACTAATCGATAGGAACTTACCGAACTGTAGTTGGCAATTTGTTAAAGAAAGCCGGTGCGAAGTGCAGAGCCACGTTCCAAGGCTTGTTAAGCTTGAGGAACCCCACCCGCAAATGGTCGCACGCTATTGTATCATGTTGATGCAATTCCCCGGATATGACAAATCTGTCCAGGTTGTTGCGAGCATATATCAATTATCCGTAGATAAAGTGAGGTAAGTATCCGGAGGCTCCGGCATCATCACGGTAACCAAAGACTCTCTTAGCCTGGGCAGAATGCCCCCAGCCAAGCAACCCGTAAATACAGGGTGAGTGCACCAGCGCATGGTAAGCTACCAGACATACCTACATCCCAACCGTACTTGTTAGGCTTCGCAGAACGAAAATTCCAGAGGAGATTTTTTTTGATATAGTAGTTATGTGATTTTCGAAGCTTAATTTGGGGACCAAAGTGGCCCCAAGAAATTTCACCTGATTTGTGAAGCCAATACATACTGCCATGTAGTCTCACAGCAAAAACAACATTATCTGTTTTATTCTGGTTGAGATTGAGATGATTGGAAGCAAACCAGTCGTCAATGCTCTCAGTACACTCATTCATCTCCATCATAAGAGATTCGTAGGTCACAGAACTCGTAATGAAGTTGGTGTCATCCGCATCCCTAGCATGTGGCAGGGCCGAGGCCACATCATTCACATATACAAGAAACAGTTAAGGACCCAGAATAGACCTCTGGGGTACACCATGCCCCACAACCCGCTCCACTGACGACTTCCCATTCTTCTTCTTTAGGTGCCGTCTTCATTCCGAAGTTTGGCTATCATCAAAGCTGTGCGTATTTTTGATACTGCAGATCTAAACAGTTGGCAGTTGTTGCAATTGTACCATTCTATTAGGTTCTTCAACCATGAATTCCTTCTTCTTCCTATGGATCTTTTGCCCATTATTTTTCCCTGTATAATAAGTTGCAGTAACTGGTAATTATCTCCCCTGATAACATGTCCCAAATATTGCAGTTTGCGCTTCTTAATAGTAAGTATTAATTCTTTCTCTTAATGCATTCTTCGCAAAACCTCCAC
>MU182540.1:303999-327869 GCA_016904865.1 Pissodes strobi | reverse complement strand
TTTGGTTCATATCTAGACATCTTTGGCACATGACGTTAAGTGCAAATAGTGCTTCTCTTGTTCCAAGTCCGTTCCGAAATCCGAATTGAGTATCACCAATATACACATCTAGTTTTCTGTGAATTCTTCTGTGAATCACTTTGAGGAATACTTTTAATGTGTGTCCCATCAGGCTTATTGTGCGATGGTCAGTGCACTGTTTTGCGTTTGCCTTTTTTGGTATGTTGACAAAAGTTGACAGGAGCCATTCCTTTGGTATTTCTCCTGTTTTGTAGATGCAGTTAAAAAGGTTGACTAGAGTATTCACTGAATCAGCTTCCACAAGCTTGAGAAGTTCCGATGTAAGCCCGTCTGGACCCGGTGATTTACCATTCTTCATTGTTTTTATAGCGTATAGTATTTTTTCTTTAGTTATTTCTGGACCTTCGTCGCCTTGTATGCTATCTATATTATGTTCTTGTCTTTCATCGTCGAACAATTCTTCTACATAATTCTTCCAGGTCATAAGCTTTTGTTGTAGATCGGTTACTGTTTCTCCATTTGCGTTGCATAATAGATTGGGATGCTTCCGTTTCTCTATACCTGCCAATTTCTTTATCTTTTTATGTAGGTTAAAAGTGTCATGTTTTAGTTGAAGTTCTTCAATTTCCTCGCATTTTCTTTCATAAAAAGTTTCTTTAACTGTCCTTATTTCGTTTCTGATTTGTTTGTGTACTTCATTATACTTTTGTCTTACAATGTCTTCGCTCTTCCATCAGATTTTTTCTGTTATCCACACTTGTCCCTTTTTCTGTTTCTCTCTGGTAAGCAAACTCTGGGCAGGTTTTATTATGGCTTCTTTTAAATCTTGCCACTTGTCTTCTATATGCGTGTTTTGTGTCTTTGTAGAAAGCAATCGTAAGTTATCATTGATATGTCGTTTTAGATCTTCTTTGATTTTTGGATCTTGTAAGCGACTGGTATCTATTTGATATATTTTTATTTTTTGTGAAGGTTTTTTTGAGTTTAATGTATATCAGGGGGTTATGATCTGAAAATACATCTGCTCCCGCATAAACCTTAACTGATCTTATAGAGTTTCTGTAACGCCGATTTACTAAGATTAACGAATTAAAAACACCCAATATCCCAATTCGGAAATGAATCTTGCTTTCGAGGTGGTGTCATTCCCATAAGCGCTTATCTATAATATGCAGACAATATGGCACATTGCGGCACATTGCCATGACAACCACCGTAAACAACTGTATCAATATAAACAGCAACGCGAGTTGATTCAATCAAGGCGAAAGGCGATTCGACATGGAATGGAAATAAACTTAGCGCGTTTTGACAATGTTGCCGCGTTTTGAGCAATATACCGATATACAATAATTATTCTGATTTTATCTTCTATTCATAACGACTGAACAACTCAACATTTTATAACTTTATGTTGATTTGTTGTAATTGAAAAATGGTATAAGTTGGAAAAATCTAAGGTGAATCATTGATTCACTTGGTATTAAACGAGCCGCCACTGGTGACACGAAAAAGAACGCCAAAGTTTATTACAGAAACTGTAGGCGATGACTACTTCATCTACGACTGTTTTTCTTGATGAGTGACAAATAGATAAGTATAGGAAGTTACGTGAACTAAAAAGAGGTAAAGAACAATATTTTGTTTGCATTGGGTACGCTGTAAAGTTCCCGCCTACCGACACCGAATTTTGCGCCTTCACGCATGCGTACGTGCCAATTCATATATTTTTCAAAGTTGCATTGCCTTGGGTTAATTTTGTTTGGTTGCGCCCCCGGAGCGAGCGAAGCGAGCGGAAGGCCATGGGTGAAGTGAAATAACTGAAATGTTAGAACATCCATAGATTAGGTAAGAACAACACTGGGCAGCGGCCTAATATGCAGGTCCGAACGACGAAAATTTGATGTAGGTAGACGTCAGCAGTGCTGCCGGAGCAGCTCTTAAAAATGTACTGTAAACTCAGTCCAAAATGTCCTGAATTTAAGGAAAATGTACGGTTTAGTTTTCAATAAAGGCCATGCGTGAAGTGAAATAACTGAAATGCTAGAACATCCATAGATTAGGTAAGAACAACACTGGGCAGTGGCCTAATGTGCAAGTCCGAATGACGAATATTTTGTGTAGGTAGACGTGAGCAGTGCTGCCGGAGCAGCTCTTAAAAATGTACTGTAAACTCAGTCCAAAATGTCCCGAATTTAAGGAAAATGTTCGTTTTGGTTTCAATAAAAGCCACATCAATTGTATTATCATTAAAATTCCTAAAGCGAAATATCATATAATATATTAATTTAAATGCTAATTTTACATTATAAAACATTGTTCACTTTGGATTCCATATCATTCATTTTGCCGATTTTGCGTTTAGGAACTGGCCTCAGATACTCAGACCCTCATCTAAATTCTTGAAATCCTCCTGAAGGGCTGTTTTGTTCGTGTCACTATCTTACTCATCATAGATGGCTCCAATTATCGTTAATATTTGTTTTAATTTGATTTTGCGTTTGCAGTGTAGTGTAATTGTATATTGTTTTTCTATATTTCGATTATTCAATTTCGTACTGAATATGGTGAATTTTTAAAACTTAGATCAGGAATTCTCAATTCCTGGTCTAAGTTTTAAAATGTAGTACTTGCGTACTGAATGAACCAATTTTGTACTTATTTCAGTACATTGTATCGGACGTGAGTCGCTATGTCATAAAAAAAGCATGCGTGAATACACCCGAAGGTTGGGAAAATTACGCCTTAAGCGCGAATAGTTTTAGGAAGTTTTACTCGTAATTAGCGATACTGAAACCACCATCATTCCGATGGAGAGAGACAGAGTTAATGGGAGACTCTATACATTATGAAGTAAATAGAGAATGCGTGCGAGACAATGCAGATATCGCTTCATTTTAGCGAGAATATGGCCATTTTACTAATGGATCGAACAAGAGAAGTTACGTAACCGGGTTTTCTGATGGATCGAACAAGGTGACTAAGGTGGCAAAGTGTCACGAAGACTGCTTTTACCCAAGGGTTATGACAGAAGGAATCATGACAAGAGACGTGAGGACACCTTCCTGTCATTTTTGGCGCCAGAACTTACCCCCACTACTGAAATATATTTCCGTGTGGAGTAAATAACGAAAATAGAGCGAAGTTAGATAAGAATTTAATGCCATTAATTTCCGAAATACAAAATATGCAGCTTGACATCAACCTTGTCTAAATCTACTTATTAGTTTTTGAGTAAATCGATTTTTATAGATCGGAATGCAAGGGTCTCATATCTATATGGGCGTCTCTGGGTTTCGAGGTTAAGCACTGTTTGTGATTGTGATTGGCCGGATCTGTTCTGCGTGCACATTAAATATTTAAAAGCGAGCTGAAGTGATAAGATGCTCTGTGTTTGATTGCTCGACGTCATTCTGCTTTTAAATTAAATGTAGAGGGTTTCTTACGCTTAAAGTTAATAACCACTGTGATAAAACAAATTTTGTCTTGCTATGGACTACTTTCCTTTACTGTTATAGTATCGCTGCTCACTCTGCGAAATCAGCTTTCGCCTACCTCGTTATAAATACAACAAAGATAAACTTTTACATATTTATTGTTTACTTGATTTCCTTGGCTTTTTTAATCTTTACTTTCTAACTTTAAGTTTTTTTATTATTATATATTTTTCAATAATCTATATTTCTTTCGGTTGTAGTAGGTTCATTACAGCCCATTTCATTGCAAATTATTAATTTAGGTTTATAATTATAGCTTAGAGTGGCTGTAATGAACAAACCTGTGGGATATCACGACCTCTCCAGTAATGTAACACTCATTTGATGACCGTATAGGGGAAAGTATGATAAAATGGGGAATCTGATAAAACGGGGTACCACCCAATTAAAAGGAAACTAGTGGTGCCATCTGCCAAAAGCCGGTAGAGCTGCTTCCTAAAACAGTTGAAACGGCAACGTTTCTATATCACATTGTATTTAAGAATAGAATGGCAGCGTGTCGCGCGTTTGTTCCTGAACGGATCGAATTTCAACGACAATAGCGATAATTGATCGGTTTTTCTAACAAGTTGTACAGGCCAAAATCGCAGGTAAGTTTAATTTATATATAAATTATGTTAGTTCGGTTGTTTAGGTATGGAAATGTGTTATTAGTTTTATTTCAATTATTTGTTTGATTGGGATGCCATAGTGAATAGCCTATCAATTCCGAGTTTGACAAAATGGGGAGGAAAAGAGTTGTATAAAAGCGGGTACCCAAATTTACTGCTATAGTTATGCTGAATCCGGTCGGCTATATCTTATCATGAAGTAATGACAACTCTTACTAATTTTCATGTGTTTTTGCATGGTTCAAGAATGTCTTATTCGAGGTACGTACGAAAGACTGACCGCTGCTCATGGAGGCAATGGAGGAAGCTATACCACAAGTTGTGTCTGGAAGTTATTTTTTTTTATTAATAATATGTTAAAACCTTCATTAAAATCTACTTAAATGTACTCTGTTTACGTTCCTTTAACATCACCTTAATAAAAGTTGCTAAAAATAAAACTAAACTGGCTTCTAAGCACATTGTCAGACCAGGTCGATAAAACGGGGAAAAAGCATGCTTCTAAAAAAAATTATTTCAGGAGACACAAATTTAAATTTTAACATTTAAATCTGCCGTTACGTTAGAAAGGGCACTATAGGAATCCATATTAATATAATGTGATTTCTATATATCGTGGCGTCCAGTAGCTAGATATAAAAACAATTCACCTACCCCATTTTATCATACTTTCCCCTACATTTATTGTAAATACCCTTAGTACATTCCTATCATAACAATTCAAATAACTTCCTTTCTCAATTCAAATTCATAATTTTTTCTCGAATGCAACCGAGACACATCCCTAAGGTAATAATCAAACAATCAGAGGTAAAACGAAGGGATAAGGTGAAACAGAAATGGAATTTCTAATAGATAGTGTATGAATAATCAGAGCGAATTATCTCTAAGTAGATTACAACAAACTGTGAAGGGAATGTATTATGCAATTACTACATGTGCCACTAATGCCGGGCCCTGGAATATATAATTTAGTAGGTTAATGCATTAGGGCAATATCATTAGGCAAACGTGTTTCATTATTACATCGAGCAGAATGTAGCAAAGCTTTAATTTCGTGAGGTAATTGGGGAGCGTCGACCTCACAAAACGCGAATATATGTTTCAGGTGATCCTTACTTAAGCTGACAATGACCTCAACTAGAAAGAAAATATTAAATCCAAAGGATCATCAAAATGAATGAATATTTTCCTTCCAGTTCTGTCAGATGTTCCATAAAAAATGTTAGGCAAAATGTTCCAAAGGAATAAAATCACTAAGAAAGGGATTGTATCAAGGATCAAGGACATAATTACGAATATTTCATTATTAATAATTATACATGTTGCTAAAAGCCGCTATAAAGCAACATTAGGTAATATTGTTGAAAAATTTACCTATTTAGGAGACACCCTGTCAGAGACTTGGGATCACGCTGTCGAAATTAAATGCCGCCTAGAAAGAGCCCGAAGCACCGTTTTTAAAATGAGATCACTTCTAACAAGCAAAGATCTCACTCAGTTTAGATTTTAAAAAACGTATAATTCAGAGTTACGTATATTCAGTGCTACTGTATGGTGTGGAAAGCTGGACAATTTCGGATGCCATGGAAAAACGAGTTCAGGCATTCGAGATGTGGATTTATCGAAGGATTCTCAAGATACCTAGGATAGGAGCATATAACAAATAATGAAGTACTTAATAGGATGAACTGCCAACCGCAACTTCCAACTATTCCGGGGATAGCTGTCACTTTAGCTGCTTTTATGTTAGTCGATTAAAAATATTTGCGCAATCCTATTTCATAAGTTGATGAGTTTATTGGATTGATGATTGGTTGCTTTGGTAGAGTTGGAGGAGCCAGAAGATATCTCTGACCGTACCAATGCAATATTGCAAATCGAAACCACATTTTTTAGCATTTATTGTACATTTTTGCTTATTTTCAACGGCACCAATCCACTCCTCATTGGCATGTCACGAAAAGCTCGTTCAATTCTCCTTTTCGATAATGTCTTTCAATTTGCATTCAGTTTGTTATGTGAAAATGGAGACCTCCAGCTTCCATTCAAAAATACAGATATGTATTTGAAATATTCTTATTCTGACACATTCTAGAAAATGTTTCAGTTAGTCAACGAATTTTCTATCATCAGAATGGGGAAACACAGAAGAATTATTGAAAATTACGCAGCCTTACTTGCATCCTTTCTTACGGAACTAAGGGGCGCGTAAATTCAATGTTTAAGTGGTTTTTTATATCCATTCTAGGAGAAGAAAATCATTTATCGAGATACTGCCAAGCTCTAGCAAGGATAATGTTATTTTCAGTAATATTATTCGTTTGATCAATGATGTCTTCCAACAACTCCAAGTTCATATATCAAGATAAATAACCAGGCAAGGAACAAAGCCATCGGCATAAGATAATTCCATTTATGAATGTTGAAAGAGAGTGTTAGCTAAACCACAGTAGATTTATTGCATATACAAGAGAGAGAGAGGGCAACAGTATCATAGGTGACAGTATATCTGATAATAAAGCTGATCTTCACGTTCAAGGTGGAATTGCTGATTAAGCGACCTTCTGAGAAAAGTTAAACCTACAAAGTAGCTAGATCATTAGAAGCATCTTAATACCACCACCGCTTGAACTCACCTTGTCACGATATTGAATATATGGGCAGAGATGTGGTAGTAAATTTAAGCATCATTGCCAAGCTTTTCATAATTAAAATGCTGAAGGCTGGGCCCAAACTTAAGCTGACTTAAAATAACTTAAAGAGGAAGAAAGATAAAGCCAAGGCAAATCAACTGGACAGACTGGCAATCTGTGGTTTCTAAGACAGAGAAAGGTAGAAAATATGCTTTTATTATCCTAAGAGTTCGAAATATATTGTCATGATAAGTTGCAATTTTGTCAAAAACTACGGCAAGGGATAGAATAAAATACAATAACAGGCTCGCTATACAATTTATCACAAATCTAGCTCTTTTTGTAAATGTTCCCCATTTAGCACACCGACAGGCTGCCAAAATAGAAAATAATAGTCAATCGACAAGCCATAAAATGCAGAACCAATAAAGTAGAGAGGGAATGGAATTTGTAATAAATCGCCCGTGCACAATTGAAATCCATACAATAATAAAGAGGTTCATGAGGTAGATTTCGGTAATATATATGAAGCGATTGCATTGTAAAATCAGTGAAAGACCGGTGACAGCTAGGCTAACTTGTCTAGCTAAATATATTGGGTGACACCCCACATTTTCTCTTAATGTTTGAACTCAGCAGCATTAGTTTCGACAATACATATGGGGACACTAAAAGTTAGCTCTTGAACTATGATATATTTTTTATCAACTAGTAAACAGTAAATGGTGTCATCACAAAGTAGAGAGGCAAATATTAAATTTTGTTATACTAAGTATGTTTTTTAATTGATATACAAATTAGGTCAAATACAACTTTTTGATATAATGACGCAATTAATAGTTGCGTCATATCGTTCTAAACTCAATATCTTTATTCGAATGTGGCGCAGCTTAATTCTGCTGCTTCTTTTTTTCGAAAAATACCATCGTTGGGGAAACTGAGCAATTTTAAGCGCCAACCGGATTTAAATAGTCTCAAGACAAAACCCTCCAAACAATGAAAAAATAGTCTCGAACGTCCACATTCCATTCTTTAATAATCGAATTTCTCTATAAATAATAATCGGATTTCGACAAGGTTGTTCATAAAATTCATATTTAATTATTAGTAAAATTGTAACACTAAGTTTTAATTTAGCTTTGTTTCATTTAATTTGTTTAATATAACCGGATGTGTTATTTCCAACATGGTGGTAAGTACCAGCGCCAAATCACGGAAAACGCATATCCGGGCCACTCGCTTACGTAAGCTCTCCCGTTAGCCTCATCAGAATGATGGTGGACTCAGTATCGGAAAAGTATTAGCCTTTACTCTCGAAAATAAGCTATCCCCGTGAAAGTAAGCGATCACGCAAATTCTTCAATAGTTTAGGTTAGACCCATCTAAAAGATGACGGATACACCCTTCTGTAACTCTCGGAAGTAAGAGGTCTCTGTGGATGCGTGCAAGCATTTTTTCTTGACTTTCTGTTTGTAGTCACGTATACTAGCATAAGCCTCCTCATGTTACTCTTGTAAAAGAAAGATCCCTCTTAGAGACATGTAAGTGTAAAGCAGATACCCCTCTTCTCTCTAGTTAATTAACCTCCCAAAGTCATTGCGCAATTAATCAGAATGATGGTGCACTCAGTCTCGAAAAAGTATTAGCCTTAACTTTTGAAAGTAAGCTATCCCCGTGGCACTCGGCCTAGTTAATTTTTTAGTTATCAAATTCCTTTTTAAGCCGTGAAAATAAGCGATCACACAAATTTTCTCGTTAGTTTAGGTTATCTCCATCTGAAACATAGTGGATACACCCTTCCGTAACTCTTGGAAGTAATTTTTTTCGTGGCTTTATAATATATCGAGATTCCATTTTTCGCTGTTTTGCGACTTTCTGTTTGTAGTCACGTATACTAGCATAAGCCTCATCATGTTACTTTTGTAAAAGAAAGATTCCTCTTAGAGACATGTAAGTGTAAAGCAGATACCACTCTGCTCTCTAGTTAATTAAGTTCCCAAAGCCATTGCGCAATTAATAGTTCTCGAAAACTTTATAGTGTAAGTGGAATCATCTCAATTCACTCCAGGATCCAATGATAGTGTTATTTCCAACATGGTGGTAAGTTCCAGCTCCAAACCAAGAAAAACGCATATCCGTGCCACTCGCTTGCGTAAGCTATCTCGTTATCCCCATCAGAATGATGGTGGACTCAGTCTCGGAAAAGTATTAGCCTTTACTCTCGAAAGTAAGCTATCCTCATGGCACTCGGCCAAGTAAATTTTCTAGTTATCAGATTCCTTTTTAAGCCGTGAAAGTAAGCGATCACGCAAATTCTCGTTAGTTTAGGTTAGCCCTATCTGAAAGATGGCAGATGCATCCTTCCTTAACTATCGAAAGCAAGAGATCTCTGTGGCTGCGTGCAAGCATTTTTTTCGTTGCTTTTTAATACATCGAGATTTCATTTTTGGCTGTTTTGCCACTTTCTGTTTATAGTCACGTATACTAGCAACTGAGTTGTTACTCTTGTAAAAGAAAGATCCCTCTTTGAGACATGTAAGTGTAAAGCAGATACCCCTCTTCTCTCTGGTTCATTAACCTCCCAAAGCCATTGCGCTATTAATGGTTCTTGATAACTTAATAGTGCAAGTTGAATCATTTCAATTCACTCCAGGATCCAATGATCGTGTTATTTCCAACATGGTGGTAAGTTCCAGCGCCAAACCGAGAAAAACGCATATCCGTGCTACTCGCTTACGTAATCTCTCTCGTTAACCCCATCAGAATGATGGTGGACTCAGTCTCGGAAAAGTATTAGCCTTAACTCTCGAAAGTAAGCTATCCCCGTGGCACTCGGCCAAGTAAATTTTCTAGTTATCAAATTCCTTTTTAAGCCATGAAAGTAAGCGATCACGCAAATTATCTCTTTAGTTAGGTTAGCCCCATCTGAAAGATGGCAGATACACCCTTCCGTAACTCTTGGAAGTAATAGGTCTCTGTGGCTGCGTGCAAGCATTTTTTCGTTACCTTAAGATATATCGAGATTCCATTTTTGGCTGTTTTGCCAGTTTCTGTTTATAGTCACGTATACTAGCATAAGCCTCATCATGTTACTTTTGTAAAAGAAAAATTCCTCTTAGAGATAATATGTAAGTGTAAATCACATACCCCTCTTCTCTCTAGTTAATTAACCTCCCAAAGCCATTGCCCAATTAACAGTTCTCGAAAACTTAATAGTGTAAGTTGAATCACCTCAATTCACTCCAAGGTCCAATGATCGTGTTATTTCCAACATGGTGGTAAGTTCCAGCGCCAAACCAAGAAAAACGCATATCCGTGCCACTCGCTTACGTAGGCTCTCTCGTTATCCCCATCAGAATGATGGTGGACTGGATACACCCTTCCGTAACTCTTGGAAGTAAGAGGTCTCTGTGGCTGCCTGCAAGCATCTTTTTCGTTGCTTTATAATATATCGAGATTCCATTTTTGGCTGTTTTGCACTTTCTGTTTATAGTCACGTATACTAGCATAAGCCTCATGTTACTTTTGTAAAAGAAAGATCCCTCTTAGAGACATGTAGGTAATTGTAAAGCAGGTACCCCCCTTCTCTCTAGTTAATTCACCTCTCAATATTTCTTGATAACTTAATAGTGCAAGTTGAATAATCTCAATTCATTCCAGGATCCAATGATCGTGTCACAAAATTTGTAAACGAGCGTACTCATATAAAATTTATGAATATTGCAATTTCGACTAGCAAGAAATTGAAATACTTAAAATATTTAGAAGTTAAGAAGGTAAAATCGGTGCTTTAAAGTGATTTCCCTTGTTTTTATTAGTTTGAACGAACGTCGAACTGCCTGTACTGAAACAACGTTTGAACTATGTTGGTCAAGTGGTGGAGAGTAAGATATATAGCTCACTATGAGTATGGTAACATTTTTCCTTGAATTTTTACTATTGTTTTATTTCAGCGTTGTATCAGTCAATCAATCATCTAATGAGATGTTTTGCGAGAATATTTCATCGTGATTTGTTGTGGTTTTATATTTATGAAGGTTTTTTTTGAGGTTTAGGATTATTTACTTACACTGCTCAGTTTTTATTTACTAGATTCAGGGTCGTAGATAACGGGGCGTATAAAGGGTTTGAAGCCCCCCATGGCTCCAAAAATTGTTTGCCTCCGGCGGCCTTGCGGGACTTTTTCACTTAATTCGCTGCAATTCTTTTTCCAACCTAACCCCCCCCCCCCTTGGACAACGCCAAGCTGCGATCCTGGCTAGATTTGGTTGTATTGGTATTCATACATTTAAGTTATTTTCAGGTTAAATAACGTACAATATTCATAATGTTAATTGGTTTTGTTTTACTTTCTAAACTATTTTAGAATCAACCCTATGATAAATTATACTTCCTACGTGCAGCCTCTGTTTGTTTCAGACTTCGACTAAGATCGAATATATAACCGTATGAAGCCTAGATGTACAGAGAAAAATATGAAATACGATTACCTTTATATTTCCGGTGCTAAAATTGAACTCTCTCGTAACCGATTACCATATTAACGTGCTCAATTCGAGTTAACTCTGTAAAGAGAAATGCTACGGGTTCCAAGGACTGAACCTTCTTGGTCTCTGCTAGGAAGTTCCAATATTGCGCAAATATATTAACTAAAATCTCATACCCCACTTCAAAATTTTGTGAGTACTTATACATAACGCAGTATTTGGCAGTTGCTCCGAAATTATTTTATGACCAAGTTATTTTCAATAAAATGGATTTCAAATTCCTAGCTTTGCTTTCAACCACCTGCGTTCGATTCGAGTTAACCCTGTAAAGAGAAATGATACGGTTTCTCAACAACTGAACCTTCTTTGTCTCTGCCAGGAAGTTCCATTATGGCGCAACTATATTAAATAAATTCTCCAACACCACCTCAAAATTTCGTGAGTACTTGGCCATAACGCAGTATTTGGCAGTTGCTCTGGAATTCTTGTATGATTCAGTTATTTTAAATAGCATGGATTTCAAATGCCTAGCTTTGCTTTCAACCACCTGCGTTCATTTCGGGTTAACCCTGTAAAGCGAAATTATACGGTTTCTCAAGGACTGAACCTTCTTTGTCTCTGCTAAGAAGTTCCAATATTGCACAACTGTATTAAATAAAATCTCCTACATTACCTCGAAATTTTGTGTGTACTTAGCCATAATGCAGTATTTGGCAGTTGCTAAGAAATTCTTTTATGATTCAGTGAGTTTTAATAACATGGATTTCAAATTCCTAGCTTTGTTTTCAACCACCTGCGCTCAATTCAAGCTAACTATGTGAAGAGAAATGATACGGGTTCTCCAGAACTGAACCTTCTTTGTTCCTGCTAAGAAGTTCCAATATTAAATAAAATCTCCTACACCACCTCAAAATTTTGCGTGTACTTATTCATAACGCAGTATTTGGCAGTTGCTCCGAAATCCTTTTATGATTCAGTTATTTTAAATAGCATGGATTACAAATTGATAACTTTGCTTTCAATCACTTACGCCAATTCCAGTTAACTATGTAAAGAGAAATAATACAGGTTCTCAAGGACTAAATCTTCTTTGTTTCTGCTAAGAAGTTCCAATATTGCACAACTATATTAAATAAAATCTCATACACCACCTCAAAATTTCGTCAGTATTTATCCATAACGCAATAGGTTTTCAGCCTGTTTTCCAGCTCTAAGGAGTTCCTTGCGACGTCGACATCCAGCTATCCCTCCACCTCTTTGGTGGTCTGCCTGGTGGTCTTCTAGAATGTGGTTTTCCGCCTCTCGCAATTTTAGCAACTCTATTGTCTTCATTCGTCTTATTTTTTGGTTGGGTATTCTGTCACGTGGCGTGTGTCCCGTGATACTTCGGAGCGTTCTCATCTCTGCCGTTCGGGTTATGCTTTTAGTTCTGCTGGTGTCTGCCCTGGTTTCTGCGGCATATGTGATTATTGGCCTCACGAATGATTTATATATTGTGGTCTTTGCTTCTATTTTTAGGAACTTGTTTTTCCATATACTGTCTTTTAAACATCCGGCTATTCTAGAGGCCTTATCTATTTGATTCCTTACTTCAGATCTCCTGTCTTGATGGGCGCTTATTTATACCCCTAAGTATCTGAAGGACATCACCTGTTCTACTATTTCGTCGTTAACAGGTAGTTTGCATCTTCTGGGCTCTTTTGCTACAACTAGTGATTTTGTCTTCTTTATCGCAATCGACATATTGTAGCTCATCTTCGTTTTCTGATATAATTACTGCGTCATCTGCGTAGCACAGTATTGATATTTCTCCTTTATTAGTTCTGTAACCATGCCCCGCATTTTTAATGTATTTTATTATTTCATTCATAATTAGGTTGAAGAGTACAGGGCTAAGAGAGTCTCCCTGTCTTATTCCTGTTGATATGGGCACTTCTTGGGTCAGGCTGTTGTTCACAGGTATTCTGGTCGTTGTATTGGTGTTCATGATTTCAATAATTCTAACTATTTCTTCCGGAATGTTGCCCTGTCTCAATATGGCTGTGATGTTATTCAGCCTCACTCGATTAAACGCTTTGCTTAGATCTATGAAGCACATATACGCCGGTTTCTCGTATTCGATTGATTTCTCGACTATTTGTCGAATGATGAATATGGCGTCTGTGGTAGACCTGTTTTTCCTGAATTCCTGTTGTTCTTCCCTTATGGGTATGTATTCTGAGATGATACCGCATATGATTTTCGTGAATAGTTTCATCACGGCGCTTAGGAGAGTTATTCCTGTCTAGTTTCCTGGTTGTTTCTTGTCGCCTTTTTTGAAGATAGGGATAAGGGGGTACTTTTCTTCCAGTCGGTTGGTATAGTTGTTTCATTTAAGATCTTCTGGTAAAGACTGGGTAGTTGTTCACTTAGTGGGTTACCTCCGTACTTTATCAGTTCGTTGTTCAATTCGTCTATCCCTGGGGTTTTCCTGTTTTTTAGATCCTTGGTATATTTTTCTACTAGTTCGTTGTTGATACGGGTAGTTGCTTTTGTCATTGCTGGTTTTTCCTGGTGTTGAGTCTCATCTTCGTCGAATATTTGTTTGAAGGTGTTTAACCATCCCTCTTCCGGGATAGTTGTTACTGTTACATATTCATTGACTTCGCGTTTCCTTCGTCTTATCAATCCCCATATCTTCTTTTAGCTGCCGTAGAGGTCATGTTCCATATCCGCAGTGAAGATTTCCCAGTATTCGGTCTTTATTCGTCGTATTTCTGCTTGCACTCTGTCCCTTATTTCCTTGTATCGTATCCACTCTTCCGGTGTTCTGTTATTTAAGTACCTCAGGTAGGTTTCTCGTTTTTCTCTTGCCATTTGTTTTACTTCCGGCGTGAACCATGGTGTGTTATGTTTATTTGAGTTTTTATTTATCCGCCTTTTGCCTAGTGCTTCATTGGCGGCAGTCTCGATGTGTAATTTGACTTTTTCCCAACTGGCTTCCACGTCGTGTTGGTCCAGGATTGGCTGTTCTCTGATCTTTTGGGTCAGTCTTTTTTCGTATAAGTCCTTCACGGTGGGATCATTGATGGATTCGATGTTCAGTTTGTCTACGTGGATAGTGGTGCCTTCTTTTTTAATTAGGTTGTTAGTCGTAGTTTTGCCATGACTAAATGGTGGTCCAATGTTCGCTGATGTTAGATTATATAGTCGATCATGGACGAGTGTCCTTGTGTGTTGGACCAGGTTATCTTGTGTTGCGGGTTGTGATTGAAGTATGTATTATTTATTCTCATCTCGTTCTGTGCGCAAAATGTGGTCAGAGTTTCTCCGCTGTTGTTGACGTGTGCTTCATTCGCTTATATCATCAACGATTGAGTTTCCAATTCTGGCATTCAGATCCCCCATAATCAGGATTTTTTCCTCATTGCGTATTTTATCGACTTCGTCCTGCAGGTGCTCGTAGAAGGTGTCAATTTCCTCTTTGCTTTTGTTGGCGTCGGTGGCGTAGGCGCTGATAAGATGTATTTTGTCCTTGCCGATATCTAGAACAACTCTGAGTATTCTCTCATTGACGTAGAATGTATCTTCTATATTCTGTGTAAATTTATTACTAATTAGCAGGCCTATGTAATGGTATTTGTTAATGGGGTAAGTATTCTAGAAAGTTTCAATAACCATACACATATATTTGGGACTAGGAATGCCAGGAATGCAATCGATGATTTCAACAAAGTTGCCACTTAGATTTTACATAATTTTGCAGTTCAATTTTGTTCACTATACTGATAGAGACACTGGGCAACCGGATCTTTTAATGTATATATGAATTTAATGAGGACTTGTTAGGCTAACTGAGAAATTAGCTAAGGTTATGGGGGGCCGGTTAGTGTTAGTGGCTTCCGCGCATAGCGCAATCGCTCAGTAAGGCCTCCATCCGGGCTTAGCTAGAGCTGGGGCAACCCTTCCAGTACAATCTTGGTGGATGGATGGTACTATACTTTTAGACCCTTCAAGGTGTCGAGCTGAAAATTCCAAATGTCACAAACAAATCTAATATGTTAGCCATAAGCTGAATCTTTGCGGGCACAGACTGAAATGATTCCACGGGAGCATCCGGTTCCCCCCGGCCTGGCTGCCGGCGTGAACGGGAATTTCTTTTGGCTAGGACATCCGATTCCTCCTCGAGGAGAAACAACCATCACTGAGCGTTTGCCACGTGTTCACCCAATGGCGATAAAGGAGCCGATACACAACGCGTGTTGACTCGACCGAACACGAAGCGGAAGTCTTGCTAAGGGATCATTTAAAACAATGGAACATTTAAAAGGAAAGGTTCTGCTAGTGGAAAAGACCGTAGGTTTGTGTATAAATGGAGAAATAATAATGTTTCGTCCTCTTTTCATTTTTTGACCATTTTAATTTTCAAATTTTCTATACTGTGGACTTTTGATATGGGCGTTCATATCTGACGTAAATAAATGCTCATTTCAGTGCTCAAAATATGTCTATTTGGAAGAGTCAAATTTGGATGAAACTGGGAGTACATCGTTCAATCTTCAATTTGGTCGAATAAATACATCCAAAGGTACTTTGCCCATTTTGCTTTCACTTTGGTTGAATGAACCGTATTGCGTAACTAAAGCGAAACGTGTAAATTCGCCTTAAGGCGTCCCTTCATCTATGACTTAAGGTATGGAAACTTGGACAATAACTAGTCAAAAAAGCTCGTGAAAGGCAAGTGTTTGGTACCTATTAGAATTTACCGCAAATAGCATTCATGCATACGCAAACAAACAGCCCTATTGAGCGGATATAACACAACAGCCGCTTGCCGCTTTTGCGGCATCCGATGATCATAAAAAGTTGCAGCTCGTTAATAATAGTGCACAGTGAATGAGTAAAGCTGTAAACAGGGAATAATGGAACGGATTTAGGGAAGGGTGAACAATGGATGAAAATATGCTTGCCAATAACTTACCTAAAGCTGAATAGCATTCCTGAAGAAAGACATCTCCGTATATAGCACTGATTTGTCCAAGTATTCCTTGGGGAAACTCCGTCAGCAGAAACAGGAATAGTACAGCTAAAAGCATTTTCGTCGTCCTGTCTGCCTGCGTCTCCTTATAGAACTGCATCGTGCTAGGCTTCCCATGTCTGCTCATATCTTGCAAGGGATTGCAAGCAGTTAGCATTCTTATTCTACGTCGTCTAGTCTCCACTAATGCCGCGATTATCTTGTATGACAATATACTTAATAATAAACACGGTAACAGTTTTATAAGTAAACTGTACACCCATATACTCAACCGCAATGGGTCATTCGGATACAAAATAAAAATAGTCTCGTTTTTCAATACCGAACGATTATATTTGTGTCTATCTTCTTTTAAAACTATCACACCATCCATATCACAGGTTTGCTCATATTTCATCACCTCCAAAGTGGAGAACATAGGGAAACACAATAGCGGACACACTATATAAGTTATTACGACTACAATAAGAGTTTTTCTTTGGTCCGAACAAAGTTTACTCGCGTGTAGCTGCGATACATAAACGTATCTCCAGATCGCCAAAATGATAGTCAAACAACAGGCGATAAAATGAAGCACTAACGTGAAAAGGGAATGGAATTTATAATAAATGGCCCATGGATAATTAAAGTGCGTATAATAAAGAGGACTGTAAGGTAGATTTCGGTGAATTGTAAAGGGAATGTATTGCAACATCACTAAAAGGTCTGCTACAGCTAGCCCTGTTAATATGTAATTTGTGGGCGAACGCATTTGCTTTGTTCTTAGAACGCAGATATTAAATACGTTTGCCATCGATCCGAAAACACACACGGTCAAACTGAGGTAGCCATGAATGTTTTCTTTATAATGCTTTTTGAAGTCTTCCAGGTCACAGTAAGTGTAGTTCGTCATTTTGGTTCTGGCAAATAGGTCAGTCATTATTCAGCGCTCCATGGTTGAAATCTGGAAAAAAAATTAGACGTTAATCAAAGAGTAAGCAAATATCGGAGTATAAAAAAGTATCACCTCCAAATCTCTTCAATACGGCCATCCTCAGAATTGATCATATCGTTGCTAAGTCAAAATCATTAGGGTTCATACTTTGCTACTTTTAACAACGAAAAAATATAAAATTTCAAATTACATAATCGAAAAAAGGAATTAGAAAACCTGAATCTGAGACTCATGCGTAAAAAATAGTTTCCAGATTCAGACCCTCTATTTTTATTTCTGGATGTAATTTGAAATTCAACAGTTTGTCTTTGATTCGTGAGATTGTCAGCCCTCTTTCAGTAAGACCATCTTCGGATATGCTCTCGTCATACCTAAGTCATTGCAAAATGGGCCGTCCAAATAACATATATATTCAGGGGTAACTATTGAAATAACCCAGCCCTATCCTACATATATTTTTTTGATAATCACATTTCTTCCTTAAGCCTATTTTGCCATTGCCTAATTAAAGAAACAAACAAAAATAATCCATGAATAAATCTGCTAAATGCATAGAAGGGAGACGAAATCAGGGTTACAGCATAGTTGCGCGAGGTCAGAAACATACAAAAGGGCGCTGCGGAGCGCGCCGCGAGATATTCTGCATTGAGAGTTCAAAGCTTAGGTAACTAAAGTAAAGAGACTGGCAGATTCTTGCGGGATCGTGAAGAGTTTGACCACGGTGAAATTGTAACCCCCGAACAACGTTAATCGGCTGATACAGGGGTCATTAATTTCATAATCTGTGGTTTAATGCGCCGCGATACCTCGAGTATCTCTCTGACCTTATACATGTCTCTATATGACGTCCCCCGGACAACGTTAATCGGCTTATACAGGGGCCGTTATATGAGTGCATGTCCGACAACACCTAGTTAGGACTAATGTCCGTAGATTTATCGAGAGTTTGGTAAAGGTAAAATTATGTCCTCCGGACAACGTTAATCGGCTGATACAGGGGCCATTAATTTCATATACCGTGACTTAATTTGCCATTACTGTGGGTGTTCTCCTGGCTTCAAATATGGACGTGTGCTGTGTCGCCCGGACAACGTTAACCGTCTGATACGGGTGATACAGGACGTGTATTAGATCTACAGCCAATATCACGATCTAAAGTTAGTGAGTCAAAATGCCGCGATTCTCTCGAAGTCATCCAACAATTCAATCTGAAAGAGAAATGAAAAAAACAACGTTTCCATGTGTACTATTCCAGGTGAGAACCAACTCTATTATGTAAAATGTATACTTTCATTATTTTAATGTTACGTAACTCTATATTCTGGGGGCACGGGCACATAAGGGTTCGATCCTACTTTTCTTGTCGCAAAGGGCAGGTAAAATTTCGACTAGACACAGGGATGACCGTAAATCGTTAAAATCTCTTCCAATCAATAAGTAAAAATTTCAAGTTTAAATGAAATGAAAATTCACGCAGTAGGGAATTTAATTAACTCATAACACCAACAGATTACTGGCAAAAATAAAACAGACTTATTTTTCTATTACTTCAAGGGTGAGCTAATAGACTAAAGTTGTAAATCTCTTTGCGAAGAGATATCTGGCACGATAAATACCGTTAGATGCAGTAAGTTGTAGACTGGGTGGCGATGATAGGGCTGTTTACGAGAAGAACCGCACAGCTGAATTAAAGAAAGTGTGTAGTTAGATTTATTTATTTAATTTAGAATTGATCAGGGATTTACCCTGAAACCTTTTTCTCATTTATCTCGAATTGATTAAGGTGAGGTAGAACAATATGTAAGACTAAGTAAAACTTGCCATAGAAAATAAGAGAGCGCGGCTCTTGGTGAAACCGTATATCTAAGATAATCATTATTCATTTATACCAAGATAATCATAATAATCATAATTTATGGGTGCCAAGAGAATCATAGTAATCAGAATTTATTGGTGTGACAATAGTCTGTAACAATCATTTGGATATGCTCTTTCCAATGTCAGTAATTTTGAATTTTCTGTAACAATTCGCGGTTAAATATCCAAAAACAATTAATTTATTTTCTTACATTCGCAAACTTCAATATAATCTAGCACACCATTGGAATTCCTTTTAATGTAATTGATTTGTGTACGCTACTGGCTGCAGGCATACAGTAAATATGATTGCCGGTATCTTGAATTTAATATGAAAAGTTGGCGATGTAGATAGGCAACTAGCAATAAATCTATTAATTTTACAGCTTTTCTTTAGTTTGTGACATAACTAGGTGCTTTGTTTTAACAGTTACATAATTCTGAATGTCTTGTAAAGGAGATTTGATCGAGATTTTGCGGAATTGTCTAATTAGGAAGTGAGTTCATGTTTACTTAGTTTGCGGTATTTGAATTGGCATCGTGTAGACTCGGATATTGTAGGTTGATTTCGTGTGCACCCTGCGGAAATCAGTTTTTGTGAGTCTGGGTGAATAAAACCGATGGTAACTGAAGCCCTAGCCCCTTTGATTAGACCTTCAGGCCTAAAAGGTGATAGGCGGTGACGGAAGCGTCAAAATATTTTTTTAATTTCCCTGGAAATTGATGGCAGCTAGGCTGGATTGTAATAACTTTTGACGCCATGGCATTTTAGTATGGATTAGCCGACACCTGAAGGAGAGCCGACCAACAGGCTCTTAATTCTACTCTTAAATCTACTCTACTTAACTCAACTTTTAATTCTAATTTGAAATTTACTGTTAACTCTACCTAACTCTACTCTAATTGTAACTCTAACTTTAATGGAGTCCTGAATTTGAACTGGTTCGAGTTGAGTAATAGTACTTAATTTCAATTCATATGGGCGGATGAGGAGACTGTAGAAGAGGATCGGGAGATTCCAGGACGCAGTTCCATTCCTAAAATCGTAGCCTGGTGGGTAGCAATGTAATTGTTGATTGGGAAGTGGAAATTAAATGGTCGAGATGAATCCGTGGTTATGAAACCACTCTGCTGAAGAAGCGTTAGAAGCCTTGAGCATTCTCGTCTGGAATTCCATAAGATAAGTGATCCTTTTTTAGAAATGTTTGCATAATTCCTCATTATTTGATCTTTTTTAACAGAAAAACCAACATTTCGAAATTTAACTTTAAGTATCTTTATCGTATCTCATAGATTTATCTTACCTTTATCGTATCATTGATTAATCTTGTACATTTATCTTATTGTACATTTATCATACCGTTTCTCAAAACGAGATTATATATCTTTAACTTTAAGCTTCGTAACTTCCTTGTACATTTATCTTATTGTACATTTATCTTACCGTATTTCAAAACGAGATTATACATCTTTAACTTTACTTTAAGCTTTATAACTCGGATTTTGATCTAATCAATCAAAACAATTATCTTTAATGAGTACTCTGTATTATAGTGATTAATTACTCTGTACATATTCGGTGTTAATCTCTGGAAATTTCAATCTGTAAATTTTAGTAAACTATTAGGTATTTCTTAATTATCTTTGCTCTAGTTACTACATAGCAAGTAGTGATATTATTTGGCTATATTTATATTTTTTCAAGGGTAAGCCTTAAATTTAAATATAAATTGAATTTCTCTCAGAGGCGTCTGTTAGATTTTACCATTATCTCCCCATTTTGACAGATTTTTCTAAATATCATAGGTAATCGAAGTTCGATAGTTTGACATCCATTTGACTTTGCTCGATTCTGAGAATCATTTTGATCAGAGTTAATTTGGTTAATTATGTAATGAAATATTTTTGACTTATTAGTGGGCTGATTGTAACTTATGGGCTATTAGCTTATCAGGACCATTAATTTTAAATAGGGTCGTCGTAAGGAAAAGTTCATATACATTACCTATCTCATTATATCGTAGTCTAGCATCAGTTCTTGTTGAGTATTGCTTATTTTTATCTTACCTATTCAGTGTTAATTGGTAGTTGGAATTTTTATTCAGATGTAAATTTGAAAGATACTCAGGAGAGTCAAAGGTTATTATTAAAAATTGTTAGGAAAACATATCTTTTATTTCTTGCGTTTACTTTCCTTACATCGGTGTCTTATTATGGATAATGTAATCTGACAATTTAGCTTATCTTTCGGTCTACTTTAGACCTGGCGCCCATAATTGAATTTTTAGAATTCGAACTCACAACCCTAGTGCCACCGCAATAAGACGTATCTGAGCAGCGACAGGGTAACTCAAGGAACATTTAACTCTTACTTTTATTTATCAAAATAATTTCAATTAAAATCGAAACAACAATTAAAAAATAAAAGCCGAAGAGATGAAAATGTTATGTCATAATAATCAGAATTTATTGGTACTACAAAATATACAATATTTGCACCAGTCAAATTTAATACAAAAAAATGCAAGAAATAAAAAATATAAAATACACTAAAATACACACTATTTTAGTGTAAATAAAAGAAACCACAAAAGCACTACATTGGAAACATGGTAACAGGTTCAAATTACAATAAATTAAAAATGGATTAAATTTGAAAGCTCAGCGTTAAAAGAATAATGCATTTTTATAATAATATATACTTTCATAACCATAAGATAAGCGTAATCACAGCATAGTTTTCGTTACGGGTATAAAATGTAGGACCTAATCCGAATGAAAAGGTAGGATAATCATACAGTAGACGACAGCCCATTTGCATGAATTCAGGCAGTATTGTTACCTATTGTTGACGTATTTTGCGTCTGGATAATATTTAATGTATTCCGATTGGCTTCAGATGGCAAATGTACGATAAAGATGCATCTCAGGTAAAAAGAAAAAAATATATATAAATTAAAAGGCTGGGCTCGTTGTGCTCCCCTTGTCGCAGAAAAGAATGACTGCATTTCCTGTGAGATATCAGATATCGTCCACGTACCGAAAACACAAATTTATAGTACTAGAGACTTCAGGATCTTTAAATTACGAGGCTGGACCCGTTAAGTCCCCCTTGTCGCAGAAAAAAGATTGGGTTGAACCCATTGCGTGCCCCTATCCTACTAGATCCATTTAGAGCACGTTGCTCGCATTTCGACCCGTTGGTTGCATGCCAAAAAGATGAGTTATACCAGCTACAATCGCGTAACTTTACCAAACATCAGAATATGTGACATAAAATCGGCAAAGTGAAACATCACTAATGTTATTGTCTGTTTCTGTATATGGGTAGTATCAGTTAGTTGGATTAGTTGGGTTAGTTTGGGTTAGTCGCTGCATTTTCCTGTCTCATTTTATTATTGAATTTGTAATTTTACAATTTCGGGCTGTTTTCTTGACTTATCATCTACTGACTGATTTAATAGGATAATTAATTTAATTAATTAATTTCACTATAGAAGATTGACGATCTCCTTACTAGGCCACTCCTAACAATGAAGAAATATAAAATAACAAATTACCTAATTCAGGTACGAAATTCAAAAGCCTCAACCTGAAAATCACCTTAAGTTAGGGACCTTTAATTTTATCCTTGGATGTTGTAAGTTGTAAGTTTACTGCTAAGTATGGCGACTCTTTTTTAATAATGTCCTCATCAAACTCAATACTCTTAAATTACCAAATTAGAAGACCTGAACTCGAAGATCTTAAGGGTAAGAAATTGTTTTGAAATTGCCAACCCCTCATTTTGCTCGTGGAGTTTATAACTTGTAATTTTACAATATGTCTATAAATGTTAAGGATGGTGACCACGTTTTGATATGGCCATCCTCATAGCCATCTTTAGCATACCTAAGGCAAGACTAAGGGTTGTTTCTGTAAGTAATTTACATTAATGCTGGCAATAGATAAATGTATATGCCGATGATACGCAGATTTTACCTTTAAATGTCAAAAAAAAATTGCAGGAAGTATTTTATCCAGGGGGACAAATTAGAAGAAGTATATTTAATACAAAAACTATCACTTTCATTAAAATTATAAAAATGTCAATTTGGTCTGCACTTTTGTGGCATTTCTCATTGAAAAACTTGCTTAGTTTGTAAATTCTCTGTAAAAGTTTAAAATGGTAACGATAAATGTTCTGCAGTTATATCCTAACACATAGCCAAACAGATTCCCGTTTATGTTTAATTGAGTACATCAGTATACGTTAACAAGCCGTCAAACCTAATGGTTTTCTGTCTGGAACCTTTCTATAAATCATGCGCAATGTTCACATTCCAGCACAATCTCGTCGCTGCAGTTGAATTTTAACTATGTGCAATGCCGTTAATCTTTTCGGTATTGGCGTCTAACATGGCAAATCTTCGATTCGCTAGTTGTTTCCTAAATAATAAATGTTTAGATAATCTGTCTTCAAGTGGTTGCTGAATATCTATTGAAAGAAATGGCCAAATGGCAGCAATTCTTTATGGAGCTAATATGACCTTATTTGAGAGCGGAATTATATTTATGTACCTTATTTCAATGGATTTTGCTTCTTTACAAAACACTTTTTTCAATGTTATTTTCATTTAGGTAGCACACCAAAGCGCAAGAACACAAGATTATAGTACTCCTTGTCAACCAAAAATGGTACATTGGATCTACCAAACAATAATAAAGCCCATGGTCACTGGTCGATACAAACAAATTAATTTTATTAATTGCTTTAAGCCATAAAGGTGTAGGTGGCTAATTAACTGTCTAATTGACCACAAGCAAATTA
>MU182540.1:267598-303899 GCA_016904865.1 Pissodes strobi | reverse complement strand
ATATATATATACAATTCTTTGACTAATTTCAAGCATTCGTTCATTCTCACATAGAAAATAAATATACAAAAAGTTTTTAAAAATTAGGAATATCTACTAAAAAGTCTTGATTTTTTGTTAATTTAAAATGGAACTTTTGTCTTTAAAATTTTAACTTCCTTTCACTCTACAAAATACCTTGATCTACGCATCTCTCTACTTCCCTCCAACCAGGCAGGGATCTGACTTCAAATCCTTAACTTTAATCTTATAGGCACGATTTGAGCTACAAATTCGGTACCCCCATTTTACTGCTTTTATTCAACTACAGGACAGGTAAGCCGAGACGCTACGTCGTTTCTGGCTTTAAGGAATTGCGTTAAACACGCCTAAACGAGGTCTTTGTCCAAAAAATAACAGAGGTACACTAAATATTCTCTAATATTTGTGCATAAAAAACGGAGAAATTGCATAAAAGGGTGGGACCTTATGGCGCGAAGATGCACTTGCTAGAGAGCGGTGACGGGATCGATCTAGCGACGTGGAGTGTTAGCAGAGCACTAATAAGATTAATTTCTTTCTTCGAGCTGGCCGCCTCGCGCCAAGCTAAAGTCGGTTGAGAGTGGGGAGTTTTGAGAGGGTGAAAGCATCTTGTCTCTTTCTTTGACATGTGCTGTTTACTGAACACTGACGGAGACATGGATATATCAAATTGAAAACGATTACACACGATTGAAGTGACGGAATGACATTTAGCTTTATGTAATGGAATCTACCATCCAGGTTTGGACTAAGGGGTGATGAAAAACCGAAATATGCTGCTTTAAATGCACAAATTTCCGTTTACCTGGGGTGAAATAAATATATTTTGAGTTCAATTACGGTTCATTCATACTACATTCATACAGGGTGTTATCACCAAACTATACGGTGAAAAATGACAAGTTAATACACTTGTTGGGGTGTTTCCTCAACAGTCACCTATGCCTCGCTGGTATGGTGGCCAAAAATCCAGAAGGTCACCTCTCGGACCAAACTTAATAAAGTGCATAGGCTGATATGCCTAGGAATAACAGGGGCAATGTAAAAGTGCCTTACCGGAGCCTTAGAGGTAATGCTGAACATGCCTCCTCTTTGTCTCAGTGTGAAGAGGGAGGCGATTATCAGTGCTCACAGGCTATTCCAAATAGGCAAATTCAAGCCTGGAGATCTGACTGGTCACCTGCGCATCTTTGAAGAAATAAAACTGAAAAATGCCAGCAAACCAAGTGACCAAATAACGGTCATATTGGACCTAGATGTCCCATTCTCAGTGGTTATTGATGACCGTCAATCATGGGAGAGTAAAAAACTACCTCAGGCCGATAACGCCTCGCTGTTGTACACAGATGGCTCAAAACTAGCGAAAGGAGCAGGATTGGGCATTTCAGGTCCAAATTGTAAGCTTTCCAAACCGCTAGGCAAATATATAGCCATCTTCCAAGCGGAAATGCTTCCGTGCAGAAGAGTGCCTCATACAAGGACTTTAGATAGCCAGGCGGCTCTAAAAGCTCTAAAAGCTTTCAAGTGCGTGTCAAAGCTAGTCTGGGAATGGAAGCAACCTCTAAAACAACTAGCAACACGCAAGTAGGTAATTTTAATGTAGGTTCCTGGCCATAGAGGCATAGATCGCAACGAAAAAGCAGACTGCCCTGCGAAAGAAGGAGCTGGAACACCATATTATGGTCCAGAGCCCTACTGTGGTCTTATGAAGAGCCACATCACCCAAGAACTAAACAAATGGGAAAAGACCATCTTTCGTCCTACTGGAGAAACACTCCAGGACTAAGACAGGCGAAAAGATTTATCACCATCACTGTGAAAAGCAGAACAGCTCTTGGACAAGAACGGAGTAGATATTAGAACTGTCACCGAACTGCTCACTGGGCACTGCCCGGTAAAATATCACCTAAAGGCAATAGGCAAAGCAGAAGATGACCAATGCAGATTTTGCAATAATACGACTGAAACTGCAGAACATCTATTTTGCCAATGTCCAACCCAACTCTCCAAAGGCTCAAGAACCTTGAAGGAGTACAGATATCACCTCAAGAAATGAGTCAACTACCTACCAAGAAAATAGCTTCGTTTAGAAGAAGCCTTTGTCTCTTGGACACAAATTAAGCTGTAGAGACATGCACAACATATCTCTAAAGGTAGCAGTGCCGGGCGGCTGAAATTAGCCAAAGTGTCTCCTTAGCAGTCTACAATCTCCTGTCATATTTTTAAACGTTTGCATTTTCTAATGTAGAGAGTAAAACTGGAAATCCAGCAATCCAAGGCATAAAAATTGTTTCACAATCAAGTGTTGTCCCTACATCCTATTATACATTATAGTGAAATAGTGTATCGTGTAACGGTCGAAAAATCGCTACATTTAAGCAATTTTCTATATCATTATTAGAATTAACAATGCAACGTTTTATTTTATTGTCTAGAATCAGAATAGATTTTTTCACGGGGATTGGTTTAGGGCACGCATGAATGAATGAATGAATTAATGATCTTGGGGGGTAGTAGTACACTGCGACCTATATAGATCTATTGTGTCCCTCTTCCTTACTGCTTCCGTTTATGTGATTCTCAATCAGAGTACCTCATCCAGCTTCAGTGTTTTGATAAAAGTAAGTAGTATGGATGGTTCTATGGATGGAAGTTCCTCCTGTTCGACGATGCAGCAACCAAAGCAGGCCATTCGCCTGTCCGCGATCGTCGCACACTCTGTGAGAGGGTGTTCCGGGGTGTCCTTCCCCTCCTCACAGATCCGGCAACTGTTCTCGTTTTCAATTTTTATTCTCTCCAGGTGCCTTCTCAACCGGCAGTGGCCCGTAAGAAAGCCGGTGAGGATACGGCTATTGTTCTTACTCAGTGTTAAAATGTTTTTTTTTATCTTCCTGGGTGAGGGGGCCCTAGAAACATCTTTGATTTCCTTAACCCTGAAAGACGTTCCCATAGACTGATCCATTTGGTTGGCTCTTCTTTCCTAAAAGCGGAGTTTGTGCTCCTACTTTTGCCTATTGGTCTGTTTTTTCGTTGCCGTCTATTTCAGCGTGTCCTGGTATCCATTTAAGGGATAGTTTGTTATTCTTGCCTAGCTAGGCATTGCAAATGCCATTCTGGAGCTAATTGTTGGTGAGCTCAGCTCTTTGATGGCTGCATGACTGTCTGACGAAAATGTTTTTCTTCCTATAGTTTCTATCAAGGTTGTACTGAGCACATCTTCCTATGGCGTTAATTTCCGCCTGGAATATGTCCGGGTATTCTCCCATTGCTTCGGAGGGTTGGGTTCCAGGCCCAAATACTCCGGCTCCGGTCCCCTGTTCAGTTCTTGACCCATCTGTATACCATTTTATGGCGCTTTGCTCCAATGTGAGAATGTAAGTGGTTAGGGCACGCATAAAAATTGTATCATGTTATATTGGTCACATTACATAGGGTATTAATACTTCTCTAATTAATTATCGGTATAATCCATTAATTTATCTCCACACTTAATTATAGTTTTTTGGCCACCTGTTTTGTTAATACCTCTTTATTGTGTTGTCCTGCGGAAAGGGAGAAGGGAGCTGTGTTCAAAAATTCGACTTCAAGTTAATTATATAAAATAATACTCTAGTGCCCAAGGTACTATATGTTTCTTAAAATTATATTTGACAATAGCATCTATTTATAAAAAATAAATGAATGAATTAGTTATTTCGAATGCTCTAAATAATTTGCTTCACATGAAGTAATATTTGAAGCATAATAATTATTAACCGCTGAGAAAATTATATTGCTATGCAAGTCTAATGCTGACGTAACAAAATATTACTTATTATCATAGAAAAACATTAAGCTAATCGCTGTATGATGTCGATTAGCACAGATACGAACTAATTAATTGCAATCTAAAACGTTTACCAATTGTGGTGTGCAAAGTAAATTACTTGTTATGCAACAAGTAAGACAGACAATGGGTAATTAACAAAAGTTACCTATGATAAAATAAGTAAAGCGGATGAAAATTAGCGATAAATAAATAGATTCAAATTTACCCAAACATGATCACGTTCCGCTTACACGTTTTGAGTTTACTAGGATTTAATATCAACCAGCAACAGTTGTGGTTCAAACTCGTTAAAACACCTGTGAAATCGCGAATAATATGTTCTAAAGCGATATTCTGACTTCATACTTGCATCTCAGGTAAAAAGAAAAAAAGATATATAAATTAAAAGGCTGGGCCCGTTGTATTCCCCTTGTCGCAGAAAAGAATGACTGCATTTCCTGTCAGATATCAGATATCGTCCACGTACCGAAAACACAAATTTATAGCACTAGAGACTCCAGGATCTTTAAATTACGAGGCTGGACCCATTAAGCCGTGAAGTTTCATATAAGCAATTACTGTTTAATTTATATTGCCCTTTGTCCTTATAGTCAACGTTTGAGCCTTTTTCCTTCTTCCGCACCTATAATTTTCCTTTAAGTAAAATACATTTCACTGAACAGGCCAGGGTTTAAGACTTGCTTTTAAGCCGTTAATTTTCTCATAATACCTTATAGCTTTTCTTCAGATCACCATAATCCATTAATAAAATTTGCTTCAAAATAGGCACGCCGCACGCCGCTTATATAATAGACCGTAATGTAGGTAGTGATTCTAATAATAAGAGGCAAGCATGACAACGTTCTCTCAGAACGTATGCAAAGTGCACTCAACCTTGTCAGTGTACACAGAAAAAGCTAAATGTCAACCCAAGCAAAACCGTAGTGATCCCATTCACAAAAAGAATGAAGCTAAACTTTAAAGCACCCACTTTGGAAGGGACAACGGTAGACCTTTCAAAAGAGGTTAGTATCTTGGCATCGTTTTTGACCTGGAACCCACACCTGAGAAGAACTATCAAAAAGCAACGGTAACGCTCTGGGCCTGTCCACGACTCTTTGGTAAAACATGTGGCCTAAAACCCTCCATCGTCTGGTGGTCCAATAATACTGTTGTAAAGCCTATTATAACCTACGCCTGCTTAGTGTGGAGGGTAAAAACAAAGGAAATAACAACACAGCGAAAGCTAACAAGATTACAAAGGCTGACCTGTGTGGGTATAACAGGAGCTATGAAAACGTGCCCCACAGCATCTCTGGAAACTCTACTTAACCTCCTTCCGCTGCACATATGGATAGAAAAGGAGGCCTGGCCCAGTGCGCACAGCGTCACTCAGACACAAAAACTGAAGTCATGAAACTTGACTGGTCACCTTAAAATTCTGGAGGACATTCAGATCGAGGCGATGACCAAACCAACCGACACAATGAAAACAAAACTACATTTTCATCGCTGTTTTGAAGTGGTAATTGAAGACCGCAATACTCCATGGGGAAGACTAAAACAATTAGAGAGAGGAACACATGCCTGGTACACATATGGATCAAAGATGAAAGAAGGAGTGGGATCCGGAGTTTACGGATTTAGGTGTCGAATCTTTGCACCTTTAGGACACACTCCTCCTTACAAGCAGAACTAAATGCTATCAATATAGCCATCTCTGATGTGCCAAAATAGGCCTAAGAGGTGCAAAGATCTATATCATATCAGATAGTCAAGCAGCCTTAAAAACGATAGCATCTAGCAGAATCAACTGCCGGCTAGTGTGGGATTGTTGCATGGCTGCAGATCAACGGGCAAACAGAAACAAATTCACCCTAATGTGGGTACTAGGGCACGAGAGTGTGGAAGGCAACGAAGCCGCTACACCAGCTCGCACGGAATGGTGCACAGACTGCCTTTTGCAGGTCTGAACCATTCTGTGGCATCACTAGAGGACACGTAATGAATGAACTCAGAAATTGGGAAACAGGCGGAAAGAGACACATTGGGCTAATGTACCTGGGCAGAGACAGGCAAAAAGACACATCTCACTTGCCTAACTACACAAAAAAGCTTCTCAAGCTACAAAAAAAAATGAGATAAAACTGGTCGTAGACCTCACTAGACATGACCCCTGGAGGTACCAGCTCAAGAAAATGGGAAAAACCACTGACGAACAACGCAGATTCTGCCAAACCATGGCTGAAACGTGAAAGCACCTACTCTGCGAATATCAGGCACTGACTCTCCAAAGGTTGAGGCATCTCGAAAATTCCCTTGTGGCACCTGGATATCTACAAAAGCTCAACCCTCGAAATATTCTGAGGTTCTCGAAGGAGATAGGAATTTTTGTGTAACATAGAAGGGTATACATAAAAGATCAATAATTGTGGTCGACGTGTTGAAGGGCAAATCTTGCCGAGCGCCCCTCTACCATACCATACCATGTAGAAATCCTCATTATCTGAATGCAAATATTGTTAGCCTTAAGGGAGACCTCATATGGAATGATTACAACAAAAAGCGGATCTAAATCGAAATCCAAAAGGAATTAGAGAAGAGGAACTAGCAAGCGGGCTAATAACTATACCACTTATAAAATGAATATCTGAACAAATAAAAAAATAACGCCATTATTAATATAGCATCAAAACTGCATACCTTCGGCCAAAAAAGGAAAATATCAAGATCTTTATTGTAGGAAAGACTTGGCTATTTAAAAAATCACATCCGACAAAAGAGGAAGCTCAAAATATGAATATTTTCAATATTGTTTCCAAAATTAAGTGTTCCAGTGTTATGGTTGAGCTTTGATGGCCTTAGGTTTAGTTTTCATTAACAAAAATTATAATTTGTCATCAACCTATTAACTGTTATATATGAATAAATTAATATGAAACGTGGAAGAGAGATGCCTTGCACGTAAGCCACCAGTCTCGGCCCATTATACACCCACTCACATACCAATTCACCCTGGTAGCACGGCCTCCCTAACGAAGGCACACACCTTCCTCGGCCGAATCTTTTTTATTTTTTTATGCCCTTCGGGTTTAGCACACAGCTTCCGAAGTGCATATTTCTTATCTTATAGCCAACGCTGAACAATCGACAAGAGCATGACTAGACAATTCCTCCACTGTCAAGCGACAGTGTTGTGTGAGGAGCCCTGGCGTAAGCCTCATGTCCCCCCCTTCAGAGCCAGAAAGGCCCTCACTCTACAAGGCGTTGGGTCACTCAAGAGTAGCCCAGCCTACTTCATTCCTGAAGTAGTCCGTCATAGATCCTTAGCCCATACGTTCATAGGAATCCTTACGATGGCGGCGGCAGTGGTAACAGCTATTATAGGCTCAAGTTCCATTGGGCACATTGGGAACCCTGCCTTACCAAACGATCCGCCTCCTCGTTCCTCGGGATATTGGTATGTCCCGGAACCCAAACAAGACTGACCCTATTATACTTGGATACGGCCTCCAAGACATATTACACTATACACTCAGACACCATCGCAAAATTAACTCTATCAGACAAAGCAACTCTGCTATGGGAGCAAATGTAAATATCCTTGCCACTGAAGGTTCTTAACAGGTTCTCGTACCCGCATTTGAGAATCACATACATCTCTGTCTGGAACACGGTTGCGTAAGTCCCAAAGCGAAAGCAAGTTTCATCCCTATGGTTTCTCCATACACACCCGTTCCCATTCCACTGTCCATTTTGGAGCTGACTATGTGGACTGCAATCCGCTCTCAGCCACGCATTCATAGCGGGTATGTCAAATTTGAATGTTCTACTTGATCTGAAGGTCCTTATTAAAAGTTCCGGACATTCATCAGCCATCCTCCTCCAGACCCTGGTGTGTCCTCTCGGTGACCCTTTAGGTGACCGAGACCTGTACGCAGGCTTCAAAACCTTATGATCCAGGAAAGTTTTAAAGAGGAAACTTGGGGAAGTAGAACTTTTACTGAAAATGACATTTATTTCCAAATTAGCTAATGCATGTTTATAGTCACCTTCCTCTACCTTAATGTATTATTCCACTAACTACATAAAGATAGATATTTGACACCATATTGGCTGGTTAGGTATAAACCATTACTTTGATCAGTTAAGTTGCGGAGCAAAAGCGCCGAATATTAAATTTTGTCGGATATAAATATATGATAAAGCTCGACGTACCCTCGTGCATCCATAAATTTTAAGTTCCGTAAAATATCGCATATCTTCTTATCGCTTGTCATCCATTGAGGCCCAAAAGAGATCAATAAGCATTAAACTTTCTATTGTTTGGAGAGCTTTTGAGCAAAATTCTTTGACTGGAAGACGGTGGAAGTAAACAAATGATTAAAATTTTATATATTCTTTGCTTTTTCTTATTGGACAAATAGCGTTCCAAAAAATATAAAGTGCTGCGGCAATGCGGATATCTGGATATCTTTTTACGGCGCCAGTTGCTAATATGATAATTAATATTTAGTTAACATTTGGGTGATAATTGCCATTCATTCTGGGTAACCATGTTTAGCTTTAATAGAGGAAATTTGAGAATGTCGAGTTCTCTAGATGTGTGAGCTTAAGCCGTGTTCCTGAAACTGGCATACGGGACTTCTAATTTAGCTATGACATAAGACATGTTTATAGTCAACTTCTTGTACTTTGTTGGTTAATCAACATTCTACTAATTATAAAAGTTAGATACTTAAAGCCAAGTTGGCTGTTCAGGAATCAAAATTTGCTTTAATCTGCTAAGTTGTTTCAAGGATGCGAAGCAAAAGCACCGAATATTAAATTCTGATGGAGATAAATATATGATAAAGCTTGGCGTACCCTCTTATATCCATAAATTTCAAGTTTAGTAAAATATCGCACATATTCTTATCGTTTTCCATGCATTGAGGCCGCAAATAGATCAAGAAATTTTAAGCTTTTAAGCGAAATCCTTTCTCTGGAAGAGGATGGGTTACGTTATTTATTCAGGGTTTAACTTAATGTTATGTGTTTTATTTAGTAGAATCCTGGACCAAGTTTAAGTCGAAAAGTTTATGTAAACGTATATCCTAATTGCTTGGTTTTCGATGTACAGGGTCTAAAGTTATTATTATTATCATAAGAAGTTAAATCAGCTAAAAACACCAAGACAATCAAAATAATTCAGTTAGTGAGCCCAATTAAATCAAATCACTTCTACTTACTAATTACTTCCCTTTTAGAGCACTACTACCAAAAATAATAAATGAAACAGATAAATACCGTTAGTGAACAGAAAGATCGGTGATCACCATAAAATGGTTTGCTTCACTATAAAAGTTGAAAATGAAATTTGACTTTTTAAGTCAATTGAAATGAAGAAAATTAATTATACAATTGTGAGACCCTTTAAGTAGAAGCATTAAACGAGTTTAGTGTTGCTGACAACGTTGGAACAAAATTCCAATTCAAGCTCCTGGGACCCACTTGATACTAAATTAATATTTACTTCTTTTTTAAGCAAGCACATGTGTGACCCCCTTCAAACTGTCCGAAGGATACTAAATCAATAAGAAATTGTCAAATTACTACAAGGAGAGGAGAATGTCAATCACTGGATTTTATCGTAATTAGAGTAGTAGTATTATGCCGTATAACGTGACCAATATATGATGATATTATTCTTATATGTGCCTTTATTTTTAAATTCAATCGATGTCTAGACAAATTCCGTGACAATGAGTTTAAGAGAATTCTTGACACTGATGAACGAAAACAGAATAATTCAAATAGCCAAATGATCAGTAAAATTTTTAATAGGTAGAATATTGGATACATGTTAGTTTTAATTAGTAATTAAGTACACACTTATTTTCTGACCTTTACTGTATAATATTTAAAATATTTAGTCAAGTAAGATGACAATTCAATTCCCGAAGTGTCAGAGCCACACAAAAAATTATAAAATTGCATGCGATTTTAGAGATAATCAGTTCAGGACCAAAGTAATGCGACATTTTATGATGGTATATGCAGCAGGAATTATAAGATTAGGTAAGGTTAATCATTGCAAAATTAGTTGTAGCAAGTTTGTTTACTTCATCTCTTTTTTACATTTTAAAAACTCTAATCAACCATGTTTCTTCTAGGAAAGTTAAAGAAACTTATCAAAGCCAAAAGAAGAAAGTTTGAATTCAGAATGTGGTCTATAAAATGGAGTTGCCTTAAGAATAAGACATGAATAAACAAGTATTAGCGTTCACAACACCCATACAGGGCTGGAAACCCTAAGACCACCTTCACTCAAAGCAGAAACTATCCCGAATACAGTGAAGTATCTGGAAATTACCCTAAATAAAACACTTAACTGGAATGCGCATCTGGATAAAATTGCCGCAAAAGCGAAACTGTCATTATGGACCTGCAGACGCATTTGTGACAAAACAAGAGGCTTACATCTCAAACAAATGCACTGGCTATATATTGCGGTCATAAGGCCAATGGTAACATATGGAGCAGTAGCTTGGTACTCTAAGAGCTTATAGAGCTCCTCGAGAATCAAATTATCCACCTTACAAAGACAAGCGTGTCTGGCAGTTAGTGCCGCCTTCGGCACTACATCCGCGGCAACGCTTGAGTGTCTTCTAAATCTGCCACCTCTCCAAATATTACTGGAGAAGGAGGTCAGATCGGCTACGTATAGATTGACACAAGCGGAGATTAACAATCCGCAGGCGATCACCATGGTGCCCAACAAGCTGAAAAACGCTAATGAGCGGGACAGTATGTTGGGTCTACCATCAGATATTATGCCTACCGAAACTAACTATTATCATGCCTATGACGTCCTCCTACCAGAGAGGAACGAATGGGCAAAAGACTCCGAACATCTGAGAACAAGAGAAAATAGTTGGTTCACTGACGGTAGAGGAACCGCTGCATGGAATGAAGATGGTAAGGCTGAGCTTAAGTGTTCCCTAGGCAAACATGCAACCATTTTTCAGGCTGAAGCTAAAGCCATTGATATGACTGCATAGAGGCTCATCGATAAAAACTGGAAAGGCAGGTATATATTCTCGGACAGTCAAGCAGCTTTAAAAGCTCTTGAATCTAGCCGTTGTTCATCTAAGGCAGTATGAAACTGCCAGGAACTACTCACCACTACTGATCTAGATATCTGGACATACAGAATATGAAAGCAACGAAAGGGCTGATGCTTTTGCGAAGCAAGCAGCCGCAACGGCATTCATTCAACACAGCTAAAGAAGCCCTCTCCAGGTTGACACAATAGTAGTTTATAGACAAATGGAGAGAGTTACTGGGCCTAACTCATTCAAAGATGGCAGTGAATCTACCATCAGGAGTGAGAACTAAACATTGTACACATGTACACTGGCCAGTGTTGGCTAAGAAGCCACATCGACAAGATAGGGCTTTTCCGAAGAAATGGAATGCCGCTTGTGCTTGGAGGATGAAGAAACAATGGAGCATGTTTTATGCTACTGTCCAGCAATGGAAAGAACCAGACAAACGGTGTTTGGAAATTCTCAAATTACACTTGCAAATTTGAAAACTATCCACCCCAGAAAGCTATTCGATTTCATGAAAAGGATCGAGCTTTTGGCCTAGTGGAAACGACAGATGTAATCCACAATAGACCATGGATAGCAGTGGAGGGCCCTATTTGGGCCCACTTACGTGTACAAATTCAATACACCCATACAAGGTACCTATATATTCTTTTATATTAAACAAATGTGGGCTTTAAGTAGAAACATTGAAGAGTTCAATGTTGCTGACAATGTTGGAACAAAATTGGAGTTCACGCTCCTGAGATCCACTTAATATTAAATATGTACTTCCTTTTAAGGCAAGCATATGTGTAACCCACTTCAAACTTTCCGAAGGATACTAAAATAGAAACATATTGACAAAAAGGGATTGTCACATTACTAGAAAGAGACGAGAATGTCAATCACTGGATTTTGTCGTAACTAATTAGAGAAGTAGTATTATATCATATAACGTGTCCAATATATAATGATATCGTTCTCATGTGTGCCTTTGTTTTGAAATTTAATCAATACCTAGACAAATTCCATGACAATGAGTTGAAGAGAAGAACGAAAAGAGAATAATAATTCAAATAGTGAAATGGGGGTAAAATTTTAACGGTACAATATTGGATAGTTAATTAGTAATTAAGTATACACTCATTTTCTGACCGTTGCAGTACGATATGTAAAATATTTAATCAAGCCTTTACTAAAAGCTTCAGCTAAATCTCAATTCAATTAGGTTCTTGTTTGCTTTTTCTTCCTGACAAACAGGTTACTTTGGACTCTCTGGATATAGGTACACATACATTTAATATTTCAAAGTTTGCTTTTCTTACAAATGCATTAAAATTTCATGTCACGAACCCTGAAACGTTTTAGGAAGAATAAAAATATCTTTATAATTGATATTAATAGATTGTGCTGATAAATTTTTTGTTTTTGAAATATCACTGAAGGCGTAGGTTGACAAGGTAGGGCATCGAAGCATTTTCATATTTTCCAACTGCAAGGTTTTCATTTGCGTTCGTATGCTTCAGTAAATGGATATCCCAATGCCTTCAAGCTTATCCAAATTTCTGGACAAAATGATACAATTAATGATGAACTGTAGCGGTCAGAAAATGACAGATACCTGCCTGCCAACTAGAGTTAAATTTCATCACATTCTAGTATTAAAATTTTGTTTTTATTATTTTTTCGAGACCTTTTTAACAATACTTCAGCCATAGACTGACTTATGTGTGTAAATTTATGGTTTTCAATCATTATCCTACTTCGGGTGTTACTCCTTATTTTTTTTATTTATTTTAGCCTACTTGAAGCACTGTAACAAAGTAAACCATTTCAACAATTTTATGGTAACAACTCGATATTTCTATTAACCCATTATCTTTTAGTATTAATGTTCCAAAAGGGAAGATATTAATAAGTACTGAATGAATTAATTGGGCTCAATAACTGCATCGTTTTAATTTGTCTTTGTTTTGAATTGATGTAATTTCTGGTCTTGTTATTAACATTCTTTTTCTGCGTAACTTCCAAATTAAACCTTCAAAATTTTCGGTCTGACTCATGATGTCTACACGCTGGTGGTGCCTTCAGATAAATTTAGCGCCTATGTTCTAAATCATTCGAGCAGGGCCTAATATGCACGCTTAGAAGACAGCTCATGCTGGCCTACGCATCTACACCTTAAAAATGCTCTTTTAACTTTATTCACAATCACAACCCAACTTTTTAAATCGGAGGTGAAAATAAATAAGAGCCTGGCAGGACATGTGTCTCATATTGAATCAATAATACTTGCAAACAGGCCTATTATGTTAGCAGAAAAATTGCCTATAGCCTCCCAGAGGCCTGATTAAAGTAATAAAATACCCAAATAAAATTATAATTTGCCTCTAAATTTTGAAGAATTTAATGCTTTAATGAATTATAAAAAAGTACTAAAAGACTTTTTAATTAAAAGACAGCGCAAAAAGCTCCCGTTTAATAAACAAAGGGTTGATGTTGTATTTAGATTAGTTAATACAAGCTGCCCGGGGCGTTTATAATTGATATGTAAACTGAGCAAATTTAATTACTTTCTTTAAGGACCTGAGGGTCGTTTCGTTAAACGATATGAACCTCTAAATCTAATACGGGCCAAAAAAATCTATTACGTTGAAATTTTCTAAGCAGACGTTGAATTTCCGACCCGGAGGATATAAAAGCCGTAATAGTATATTATACAATATGTCCCAGGATGTCCCAGTAATTCTTTAATATTCGTGTGATGCAAAATCACATGACTAGATTTTGTGACTTATGTCCTTGGTTCGTTTGTCCCGGGGACACTAAGCTCTTTAGGTTTAAAAAATTGTTTACACAGATCCCCTCAGGCCAGAAATTGGCATTTAGAACGATTTTTGGAACGGTTTTGCTTCAAATGGTATACCAACTTTAAAGGAACTATATCTTTGTCTAGATTTAGTCCTTACAATTTGGCATTCACAGTTTTCTATGCCATTTTTCCTAAGATATTCAAGAATTTCTGTATCCTTTGTATTGACTGACAAGCGAAAAACAAGCAACCAGGCCACATTGGAATCCTGAAACACTTTTAAGCTGCCTTCTATTTTTCTCTTCCCTTTTATGCTGCTAGGTCTGATGCTGGCATTTGCAATCCTCTCCATGAGTCTGTGGTTGGGCTTATGCTCTTCTGTGGAGTCACTTCTCTTGTTATATCCCCTCTTTTTTGTGTCATCCATCCCTCATCTGCTTCATCTTCAGCAATGGAAACAATTTCATCAGGGTCAGAATGGCTTGTTATTGTTTTTGATTTGCTTTCAGTAGGGTTAAGTTGGTTTTCCTTGTTTGTTTTGTTTCTTCCGTCACCATCCTTCAATCAATCAAATTGACGTCACGATCCCTGTCAAAGTCATTGTTGCTACATTTTTCAGGCTCGGTTTTAGTGTTGTTTGAAGGGGTCTGCCTAACCACTATTGTTGATGTTTTCACCATTGACTTTGACAGTTAAGTTTGGCGGCAAAGAAACAGATGGTGGGGCTCCAGGGGCCCCCTTACTGACCTTTTGAGAGTATTTTGCTAACTGATTCTCAAGACTCGAAATTTTCTCCCTTAACAGAACAGTATTTTCATGCAAAATTCTATTTTTGTCCTGTAGTTCTTCAACTAAGGTTTTTAGCAATACCTTTTCGTTGTCATGCGTTTCGTAGGTTAGGTTTTCATTGTTTCCCGTTTCGTGGCTACAAACGGCGGATTTACGGGATGCTGACTGCTTCAAACAGGTAGGATGATAGATCTCACAGCACTTAACACATTTTACTGAGTTTTCCAATTTTTTATTGCAGTGATTGCAAATTTTCTCACTTTTTTTCAGATCGATAAAATCTGCTGGCGATCTAGGTGGCGTCATCTTACTTCGAACTGAGCTCAATTCATGTACCTCGTATGTACTTACCGCCTAGACATATATATTGATATATATACCTTATAGAATAATTCATTGATTTAATAGATCTCTATTAACTGCTTATTGATATATTCATATTATTGCTAACATGGGATCAATTTAGATTAGTTTGCTTAATAAATATAAGCAATATTTACCTTTTTCATACTTTATGAATAACTGCAATTAGTCAGGATCTCTAGAATTCGAGATTTAGTTAAAACTATTTCCAGACAGCAATTAAGCAATCTTAAGGATATATGATCTAGATTAAAACTTAAAAACTTAGTTTAATTTCATTTAATAATCTGATAATCTAGACGAGTGCAACACTTGTTCATCTTGGTAAGCTATAATCTAGACAGTATGTAGATTTTTTTTAACGTTCTTATATAGGGTATTTCTCAAAAGTGGCGTCTTCACCTAACTGACAACACATAGACCCACACCTTTAAATAAAATTAAAACCGCTGAACGAACCTGTTGAGCAATTTACAAATCGTGTTACATAATTAGCTCCCAACGCTTAAGGCAGGTTGCAAATTTGAGTAATATATTGTACATTGTTATTTTAGACCAAAATTTCAGTTTTGTCTTATCATGCAAACTTTGAAGCAATTCTTAGATTTGGGGTCATCTTTTGGGGAAATGCACTGGGTGCTGAGAAGTATTTTTTATCCAAAAAAGGGCTTTACGTTTAATTCTGGGAATGGTTAGCAAGAATCATGCCGGGTAGTCTTTCGAGAACATGGTTTGCTTACTTTGAGTGGGCTGCATATCTTTGAGTGTTTGATGTTTTGCAAAGGAATAAACTATTGTTTGGGCAATATTTACCAAATCATAGCCACAACACCAGGTCACATGATCTAAATTATCCTGCGCATCTCACACAGTCTGAGCGTAGCCCCATGTACTCATGTATCAAATATTATAATGCATTGCCTAATTCCATAAGGCAGTTTTCACGCTTGAAATGCTATAGGACGGCTCTTTTCCGACAAATTATTGACTGTGAACCGTACACTGTGGCTGAGTTTTTGTCATCTCCCAGTAATCTTTAAGCTATATTTTTTTGAAAATGCGTGTAGTTTTAAAAATGTGACTGTTTATCACAGAGTTATATATGTCTTTATATGTGCATTAAAAAAATTATATATATCTTTTATTTGATATTTTAGACCAGGTGAATGTAAATAAGCATTGTTTTTAGATTTTCCCAGATGTAGTTTATTATGATGTAATTTATCTTAATACACGGCTCTTGATGTATATTTTATAGGCGAAAAATTAAAGTTGCAAATAGCAGTTATGCGAAAAAAATGAATTACTGCCAAGAGGCTTACAGCCAATTACAGTAAAAATTTATTGTTAAGGTAGGTAAGTGTAATATACAAGTAAATCTGATAATTACGAAAGCATTATCAAGAATTTACTAATTAAGGCAATACTATAACGGTAATAAGGAGAGTCAATATTAGATAATCGACAAAGATAATAATGACTTAAAGCCATCCAACGATAATTTCAATAACTCAATAACTAAAACAGTAAGGCATGATATACGATAAGAGATCACCTACAGGCAGGTACCAGTAAATTCATTAATCAAAAAGAAATACAACGATTATATAAGATAAAGAAAGCAAATGGCCTACAGTCGTTTAACTGTATATTCATTAAGGAAAAAGAAAAATAACGATAATAGTGATAATAAGAGATTATTAATAAGAATTTACTTGTATCTAGTAGATTTGCAGACACTGGCGTTTCCTGCGAAGCTACGTCTCCACCATGTGGTCGTATTACCTGGAGAAAGGCTTGTACGGCTAAATGATACCGGAAACTCGCTAGGTGGGCATAGAAAAGCCGCTGGCGGACGTTCAGCCCAAAAGGGAGGAAATTCTATCCCACAGAAGGCTCCTAGTTAAATTATAAACAATTATAACCATTGTAACATTTTAAATTTCGTATATTTAAAATTAACTTAAATTTGGTTTATATTTCGCACATTTGATATGTTTTTTTTGCCAAATAATATATTCCCGGATATTTGATCGATTTTCGACATCACTGCGCCATCTATTGTAGCTGTTGAATGCAGTAAATTTCCAGCCTGGTACCTGCTTTAGTGTTTTCGATACGAAACAGTGATTCATGCGACGCGCGGAAGATGGAGTGACACTGCGTTGTCCAAAATGACGTTGGTACTATTTAACTGACCTAATTGTACTAGAATCATTGTTACAATTCATTAATTTAATTAATTATTCTTAATTATGGTTCGCATAGATGTTAGCCGGTTTGGATAGGATCATATATTGTTTCTTTTCTTGTTTGGTCTCGAAATACGTATTGGAATGTGCAACATTTCACGCTACCTAGTGCTGGTTTTGTACTAGCGAGTTTAGTATGCTTTGAAGTTTTTTTCTGAAGGGAAATTTTGGTCGAGGTGTATGGGCCAAGGCCATGTCACTTTTCTACGTCGATAGCTCACATTTGAAATTTTTCAGATCATCTTAATGGGATTTTGAGATAAGACCGTGGCTAAGGCTATATGAAGAGGTTCTTGCATATCTTATATTTGTTTGCCTGTCTGTATTTTTGATGTATGAGTAACAAGAAACCTAATTTCTTCATTGAAGTAGTTTTATCTGCCAGACTGGGAAAGTCACATGGAATAGAGGTTAAACATTCCTATAAATCCCTCGTTAGAACACCTTGAATTGAGGTAAATATTTAACAGTATTTAAAGAATGTATTCATGGATTTAATGTTCCTAAAGAAAACACTTAATGGCTATAATGGCTAAATACCATTAAATTATGTTATCTTCTAGTTGCAAAGTGGTTTTAATATCTATAATTAAACTTAAAATGTTATCTCTAATCTAACAATTTGTAAATTAGATTTTTTCCCATTAGATTACTCCCTGATTTGACCACTTTAATCAAGCTTCTATCTAAAACATAGTTTTTAAAGCTTTAACTAAACTATAAATATCTTTTAAGAATAACATACTGATTATTTTCATGGTTTATGGTAATTTTGCTATTTCTACTGTACTGGGCTTCGTTACATTGTTCAAAATGCCTGTGTAGCCACATTTTGGGAACACTTCACTCAATTTCAATCTAAAGTATTAAAGGGGTTACTCTTTATAAAATGATATTCTCATTTTGGGGGTTGTCAATGTCTTATAATATTAGGTATATTATATATTTCTGATATTATTGCAAGATTGAATTAAGGGGTTAGTGGTTTAATAAAGTTTTATCTTGCTGACTGGGGATTGTGCCAATGAACTTTCCTTTCGCTTAAGTAATTAAGCTCAAGTAATGGGGGTTTTGTATTGAACTGCTGCGCTGGCCACAGGTACAGCCTATGAATTGTGTCTAGTGTTTTAGACGTTTTATATTTTTAGGGTTTTAATTTTACCTCTACCATCCTTACTAGCTGTTGGGTAGCTTGCTTGTGGTACTCGTGATTCTAGCATCTTACCTTACATTACAAAACTAACTACTGAGGAGTATTCAGGGGATATTTGTGGGTGTAGCTGGATAGTTGTTGAGACCTGAGTATATGATAGCAACCGTGCTGGTTTGAGAGCCACAGGACACTGAAAAGCCTAACTTAGTTTTATTTTCATTCCATCGTATGTGGGCATTGAAATGTAATAATGAGTTTTGATTTTTGATAAATTAATACCGGCATTCTTTTGGAATAATTCGATTCGTAAGTGTAACTACGGTTTATAGATTTGATTGCTCTTATATTTGAAAGAGACATTTGCTTACTAGAGCTTTTATATTTGCAAAACTTTGCTTTTAAGCTAGTTTTCAGAAGTTGTGATTTCTATATATAGCAATTAGTTTTTTCTATTACACGTAAAGCCTCTGTAGTTGGTATATGTTATACTGACTCGGGTGAATATTGCGACTTGACGATTCGTGATCACGACTTGCTGGGTTTATTTAGCTTTAAGTTTTTATATCATTGTGCAACTTGTATCAATATCTAACATTAGCTTATTTATTTCAATAGCTATACGAGCCTTAACAACTTATAGGTTAGAGTGTATATATTTCTCTTATTTTTTAAACCATCTAACAATTTTGCATATTAGTTATTACTTTACCTTATGCCTGAATATTTTGCCTCGCTTATAAGCATTTCAATTTTTGCTATCATTATTTAATAATACGTACTCAATTGGATATAGTCGCTCTCTACTAATATTTAATATAGGCTGTTTGCTCGGGTTTTACCTACATTATTTTATGGATTTTTATTTATTTTAATTTAATACCGCTTTAATTACCTTATTGCCTACACCTACCTTAACTTTTTGAGTTTTAGTTTGGCTCATTTACTTTATTTTGAATTGTCATTAAGGCAAGCTGACATTGCTTGATTAATAGTTGGTGGCTTACTTCACTAATTAATTTGTTAATTAATTTCATTGAATTAACTTTATACTATTTGATTAGTAGTTAGTGACTTACTGCACTAATTAATTTGTTAATTAATTTCATTTAGTTATTTTATTTTATTTGATTAATGGTTGGCAATTTACTTTGTTGAATAATTTGCTAATTAATATCATTAAACTAATCTCTCAATCGGCTAATAGTTGGTGATTTACTTCACTAATTACTTTATTAATTACCTTCATTCAATTTTTTGTACACTAATTAACTTCATTTATTAATTTGTTATTTGATTTCACTAAATTAGTTCCTTAATTAACTTCAGTGATTCTTCATTTTGATTGAAACATTTAATTGAATATTGGATACTGGATAACTTCAGTATTATGTTAGAAAACAGATCTTAGCTTCTACTTGTCAGTGAGTGGTTTTTCAATTTTATAGATTTATTGTGGTATACTCATTATTGTATAAGCTGGCCTAAGAACTTCAATAGCGGAACATCTGACCCTTGAATCAAATAACAACATTATCAATAAACGTGGCATTGTTTTAAAATTTTAGTTTTTTTGTTGTATAATACCTCATTACTCACTTGCACTTATTCATAAATTTATTTAGTTATTGAGGAGTGGTACCTAGGACATCAAAGGCAGTTAGCAGTTCAACTGGTAGAGAGCTGCGGGCACCCTTAACCGAACCTCATCTCTCACTGAGCAGCAGGATTCACTCTTCTCAACTGCCTCTTCTCATATAACTAATTTCTGTTTGATTTTGTTTTATTGTTCATATTATTTCAGTATTACTTTGTATAAACTATAACCTTAGTCTCTGCTATTAAACAGAGAAAGAGTGTAGGTAAAATAGAAACACAAGTGTCCAATCCAAAGGGGCCATTGTTTATAAGCGATATGGCCGATAATTTCAGAAAATACCCATACTAGGTCATTTGCCAATTAATTCAACCATCAACAATCATATATTTAGACCTGATGGTCAAAAATAACCAAGATAATTTTAGATGCTCAAAAGTTGCCTGGTCGCCTTGAGTGTCCAGACGTGAAGTGCTGCCATTTCCCCCAATAAAGAATATATACCACATCTGTCAAGTGGACGCTCCAAGCGGAATCATCTTTCGAGCGACTCGGAACACCGGAAGTAAGGTGGCGAGAAGTAAGGTAGCGAGAGTATCGACAACACAAATCGACTAGTAAATGGGAAAAATTGCACTACTGGATTTTGTAACATCCACAACGTTACAAATTGTCATTTAAAATCAGATATCAAATTTAATTAGGAAAAGTTGTTTAGTACTAATTTTTATGCACTAAACTGAAATATTGTATATTTTTGTGGCACTTAATTTTTTTGTTGCTGGAAAAATAAATCCCATTTAAAATGAAGGTAAACTTTGGCCACATGTAAAATACCTGGCATCTTTATTGTTATTAAACTTGTAAATTATATCTTTAAAAATATTTTTAACACTTTGCATCAGCAAATTTACATTGTACAGTGTTATGGAATTGGCGATAAGGCTTTGAGAGAGGTGGTTAAACTGTTCAGTAATAAATTTCTAGGAATAGTTTTATCAGGTATGGCTGCACACAAAGTTATTCCTAGATTTCTGACAACAGGAAAAATCTTAGTGAAAAGTGAATTGACAATATAAAAATATCATTATATCATGCTTAAAACAAGCTGAAGGACCATTTTCTTAAAAAAATATCTGCCGCCCACAAAGCAATGTTCGCTAGAATGGCAGCCTCCTAGAACTAGTCCCACGGCATCTTGAGGATTTCTCTTCAAAAAGGCACTCTCCTGGAAATTATTATATTTTGCGACATTTTTTTCCAAGCTTTATGTAATTACTTCTCACTTTGTCTCAAGATAGCTGCTAAAACGAATTTGCTGCCGCAGCGACATCTCGTTTGATTAATCATTTCACTTAATGTGTTTCCAACATTATATCTACTGATAAAAAATATGTCGGCAGCAAATGACCAAATTAAATGTAGCATGAAGATATCTTGCAAGCGCAATTTTATTAAGAAAATATCATATTACCAGCAAAATATAAAACGATATATAAACTATAAGTTATATAAAGTTTTCCCTGGAAAGAAAATCAAAACTAATTGGCTTGTGAACGTACAGGTATATACGAGATGTGTTTTGACCCAGTTTAAGTTGCAAGTTTATGAAAACAGTTTGTTATTCAATAAATACGAATAAGGAACTTATTTATATTACTAAAAGAGCAAAACTTTTATAATTTCAGTAAAGCCGAAAATCGACATAAAATAAATCGAGAACTTTCTGATTTTTATGTAGAGTCATACTCAGAATGGGACTTTACTTTATTGAACTAGAAATATAAATCATTAAATGCTTAGAAAGTTTAAATATATCGCGTGGGTGTGGGTAACAGTATATTATATACAGAGGTGAAAAGTGTTTCATTACTATTGAAATATTACGGAGTTAACCTTACCCCTCTTCAATACTTTCTTTTTATTGTTATTTTTATAAACAAAATGATATCATTTTGTAACTTATTAATAGAATAATTCCGTTTGCATAAAAATAACTGTGACTATAATTTTTATTCGATGCTCAATTGCTTTGGCAATAAGAAACATGAATGATCCAGTAAAATGTCGGAAATTTCAGATTGTCACGCATTTAGTCGTACGAGATGTTGATTCTTCCACTGTTGGATGCCGAGCGGATCATATAGCTTAGGTAGAACTGGTCAACGTCAGTAAGAATGTACATCGCTAAAAACAATAACGAGCCTATTGACAAAAAGTTAATGAATTTGCACTCTACTCTATGATTATAATGCGCATGTATTTCCGTTTGTGGTATACTTGAATTGTTTATGAATCTTGGTCACTGTGTATAATAAAGTATTTAAGAATTGGAAAAGAGAACTCCCTAGAATGAAAGTTATCCGAATGCACGGGACCAATATTACACCGGTATTGGAAGTCAAATATCTTGGCCTAACGCTGGACTGAAAACTCAAATGAAATAAACACTTTGAAGAACTTGTAACTACGGCTACGAGGGCCTTATGGTATACTCAAGCCTTGCAGGAAAAACCTGGGGTTCTAAACCAGAAATCCTGCGATTGATGTACATAATGATAGTAAGACCCACCCTACTTTACGGGTCGATGTTCCGGTTCAAGTAAACGGAAAAGCAGAGCATAAAATCAGCCCTCAACAAAGTATTACGCAACAGGCGCAGTGAAAGCATGTCCAACAGCAGCAATCGAGGCAAGTGTGCACCTCTGCATATTGTTATAGACGGAGCAGCTGGACAAGCAATGACTAGAATCACGAGAGAGAGAGCAGGTAAGATAGGATGGATTAGAAAATTAACGCCATAGGAAGATGTGCGCAGTTGAACCTTGACAGAAACTATAGGATGGAACAATCAGCTCCAGAACGGTATGGGAATGCCTAGTTAGGCTAAACTAACTAGGCAAAAATGACAAGCTATACCTTCATAAGGTACCAGGATATGCTGGAATAGAAGGCAACGAAAAAGCAGACCAATTGGCAAAAGAATGAGCACAAACTCCGCTTTTAGGACTGGAACTCTTCTGTGGCATAGGGATACACACGTACAAGGAAAAGTTCAGGAAAGAAGAGCGAACCAAATGGATCAGTCTATGGGAACGTCTTCCATGATTAAGGCAATCAAAAATAATTCTAGTGCCCCCTCACCCAGGAAGATCAAAAATTCCTTATAACACTGAGTAAGAACAATCCTCACCGGCTTCCTTACGGGCCACTGCCAGTTGGCAAGGCCAAGGCGCTTGGAGAGAATAAAAATTTGAAAACGGGGACAGTTGCCGGTTCTGTGAGGTGCGGGAGGAAACTCCGGAACATCTTCCAAAGGAGCGAGAGGCGGTCGCGATCGGGCAAATGGTCTGCTTCGGGTGCTGCATCGGCAAACAGGAGAAACTTCCATCCATAGAACTATCCAGACTGCTTGCTTTTATCAAAGTACTGTAGCTGGATGAGGTACCTCTATCGTGTATCAAAGCAAAATTTTGAAAATTCGTACATTTGATGTAATAACTAGGAAACGGAAAATAGGATCGCACAAAAATATACCCGTCGCACAGTGGGATGGAATAAGATTTTTTCGCGACATTCTGATTTTATAATCTATCTTTTGGTAAATTTTGCGCTGATTCTGAATGTACCCCATGTTCCTATACCTAGAATAGTGTCTTAACTTGTTTTCCTTAAAAAAACACGTTTTTTTGGTGTTTTTGGCGTATTTTTTCATTTATCCCTTACCATTACTCTTTAAACCAATATTGGTTCCACAGAAAAGTTATAGGAAATTAAATTTTGCATCGATTAGCCACCAACAATTGCTAAATTGATGCATAAATAAGGTCATAAGCATATTTTTAGGTTACAAAATTAACAAAATTTTATAGGAAAAAACAGGAAGTATTTTCAAAAAGTTTATTTCACGTGTTTAACAACTAAAAATGATAACCAACAAATTTCTCAAACCTCCGAAAAGTTCAAAAGACTAACTTTTAATCAATATCCATCATATCTGTGGAGTCTTCAACGAATTCTGGATCAATGCAGTCCAATAAGGAATATTGTTCTTTATTCGTTTCGGAAAATGCAAGAGAAGACTCATCTTCGTCTTCGGAGTCAGCGAAGAGAAGCAAATTTTGCAATGGTTTTCGTATTGCATTCCGAGAACAGCCTGGTCTCATCGTCGATATCTTCGGATCTGAGTTGACTAAAAGGCTATTAAGTATATCTTCATTTGTTGAAAGCCTAGACATTTTCTTTGCACGAATCTCCCTGCATTGTCGGAAGACATTGTTGAGAGCTTCCTGTGCCTCTTCTGAGAAATTACCAATTGAAAGTATAACATTTTCAATAATTCTTTCCCCATGTATTAATACTTTATGTACTGTGGGAGACATGTAGTACCCGCTGTAGTACTTTACATAAATGTTTGCCGTTTCTCGGGCATAAGCTCCAAATTTTTGGGAGCAAATCTGCTTACCGGATGAAATCGCTGGTAAAATAACTGCGAATCTTCTGATAACCTCGACATGAAATCCAATGATTTTCGCGGTGACCTCTGAATCCTCGAAAAATTTCCTCGCCATGCAAAGAGTATTGATGACGGTGTCGTGTTTTCCCAAATAGTCGATGACTCGTCTGACCTGAGTTAAATAACCGGATTGGAACTACTGTCGTCATGTATAAAGCCGTCATCCCCGTCCTTTTCGCTGTTCAACGAAAACCGTTGTTTGTAAAGACTTTGGCTCGAAGAACCATAACACCCCCATTTGGAAATGGGAACTAGGTTTGTACCAACCATTGGTCTGATATTCGTGGTGGTGATGGACAAAGTTCTCGAAGCTTAGGAGACTTTGAAAAGGAACAATAGCTCACCATTCATCGACCACTCTTTTTTCTAGATAACACTCTTTTTTTACTCTACTGAGCTGGAAATAAGATGGAAAGATTTCTGCCCCAACTCCCATAGTGGCTTTTCTCAACATGATATATTGCGACTTGGAAAGTTTAAGCGATGTGACTAAGGATAGCGCACTTTCACTAGAGAATGGAGTCATGTCAGAACTTCTATCACCAGAATTGCACATTTTTTATAACTCTTATGAATCATCAAAAATTTCCAGTAGTTTGCTAACAACTTTGGCCTTCGTTATATGACCTTCTTTCCTTAAATTCATTTTCGCAACAAAAAGCAATTCTTCACCTGGGAGAGTGCCATCAACGCTTCAACTCTATACATCTTATGTCTCTCTGACACCTCATGAAAGGGTTTCTGTATAGGATCTTTCGGAGTCTGGAAAAATTCCAGGATATTCAAAAATTTTAATTATACGTGCATAAAAAATAAAAGCTGTGGAGTACGAAAGTCGCTTTTATTGGTTCAGTAAAAATTAGTGTCTTATTTTAGTAAATCTATTTATAAAATAAGAATAAATGAAACATGAAATATGATACCTATAAAATGTAACTACTGTGCACTGTTTACTTCGACTCTTATAATGCCGGTCACTACTTGTTCACACATGAATTGCGAACGCAGTTGGACGTTGTGGGATGAAATTTTTACGTGTTTCTCTTGGCAGATACCCAGGGAAGACATCTGTGAAAGCCTTTCGTTGGATGAACTTGGAACATTTTTTTAATCAGCCCAGAACGATAAAAATAGTTTACATTAGAAGGCTTAATTGTAGAATATCCTCCCAAAATGGGTCGGAATGGAAATATTTTTAATTGAAGTCATGTTTTCAACTATTTTGATTAGAGTTATGGCGAATTAATTTTTTGAAAATATTTCCTGTTTTTTTTTCTATACAATTTTGTTAATTTTGTAACTTAAAAATCAGCTTATGACCTTATTTATGGATCAATTTAGCAATTGTTGGTGGCTTATCGACGCAGTAATGATAAGGGATAAATGAAAAAATACGCCAAAAAACACGAAAAAACGTGGTGTTTTTTGAAGAAAAACAAGTTAAGCTATTCTAGGCATAGGAACATGGGGTATATTCGGAATCAGCGCAAAGTTTCCTTTAAAAATAGATCATGAAATCTCAGATAACTTTGAACTTAAGCATGCCAAAAGAAGTTTTCTCTTCGATAATTTGCTGTTAAATAAACCGGCTATAAATATGGTTATTATGTCTATGATGAAACTTCATAGTTCTCCCTTTTCGCTGCAGGCACGTTCCATTAATTTTTTAAATTCACTTTACTATGATGACGATATTTTAGTATAAATATTCCCATTTTAAGAATTAGTTTGGGTTAGTTTAGTTTAAACTAGATTCTGGAATTCCGCAACACTTCAAAATTTAAAGTATTAAGCATATTTCATTTTTACACATTGCGATAATGCTAAATTCTGTGAATTGTTTAACTTAAGTGATGCTTTAGAATATTTTTCGTATTATATTTAAAACGTTTTAATTTTTATCATTATCAGGAGACATCCTTTTCCCTCTTTCTCTTATGTTTATGTTCGCTTTGAGAAAAACATGCGATCTTTTTCCAAAAGTGTCATTCTTATTGAATTATTAGACAGTGATTGCGCTTTATTAAAAAGGAGTCTGTGACCTAGGGTTGACGAAATTCTTTTGTCATCCTGTTTACTGTGGACCTATTCGGAAAAAAGTAGTTTGTTTATTACAAAACCAAAATAATCTAGTTTTTATTACACTCTAGATGAATGGATTTTTCCTACAGAAGCTTTTATATGAAATCGACCTCCAAGAATTACATCGTAGCAAAAAAATTCCAGACGCTACATAATTCATCATTAAAATCGGCACATTTAATATATATCCAAACATTTTAGCATATTGCGTGGACCCTAACACACATGCTCCATTAATTCTTTTAGAAGGGTATTAAATGTGATAGACAGAACAAAAAACTCCCGCCTCCATTATATAGAAAATAAATTGTTATTTAAAATAGTCTCCGCCCGTAGGCTATTTTATATATTGCAAAGCTTCAAAAAGTAAACTGCGGTTCTGGGTTATTTATCGATGTACATTAACTTCTTGACCCATCGGAAATATCGACCTTGCATGTGGCAATAATATTTTAAACATGTTTTGGGAGGCCCAGAAGGTATATTATGACTTTTACCACGTTAAGTCGTCATAATTCTGTCGTATGTTGTAATGGTCAGAATATGATAACATACTTTATTGCTAATTAAAATAAATTTCATCTTACTATTTAACTATTTCACTATTGAAAACTTTTACATTTATAATTCTATCAATAATGATCATAAGATGTATGCAACATTAATATATTAAGGCACACATGATAATAGTAATATCATATATTGATCACAGTACATATAGTATTAATATTTCTACAATTAATTCCGAGTAAAATCCAATAATGTATCTCGCTGCAAAGGTTTGACTTTCTGTATATGCTTTTATTTTATCGTCTTTCGGAAAGGGAGAAGGGAGCCACACATGTGTTTACCTTAAACAAAAGCAACTATTTAATATTAAGTGGATTTCAGAAGCTTACACTCTAATTTTGCCTCCAAAACATGCATGTTAACGCGCTTGAGATGTTTTTTTTAAATAACCTTAGGATTTTCTAATTTTTATGAAATACATATCTTGCATGGGTATTGTTTATCCCAATTCCAACGTATATTATATCTATTCCTTGGCTTCTAGGAAATGTTTTTCCTTATTTACTAATCTAAATGTTTCTCCATTTAATTGGCTTGAGTTATTTTGCTTTCCTGGAAATAACGAAGTGAATTAGAGCTTTTAAAGTATAAAAAAGCATGATAGCAACCATGTAAACACGCCAGCCTCAAGTCATTTTGGAATAGTCAACTTTACCTTATCTTATAATTACTGCCTAGTGGAAGTTATCATCATAAAATACCATATTTCGATTCTAAATTGATTTTCTAGAATATGGTATTTGCGCAGCTTTAATATTTCGGGAATCGATTTGTTATCCGGATTTGACAGTTTGCCTTAGGCGTATCAGTATCAGTAATAGAAGGGATGGCCCGTAACGGGTCTTGCACTTAGGCCACCAATTGGGCCCGTTACGTTGTGCCCTCAGCCCGCATTAGAACACTCCCAGGATGCTAGTCTTCTTTAAGAAAGCCCGCATCTTCTTCAGACTAACACGATGCACTGAATCTGGCTCGATCGGCGTCGCGTCAAAAATTCTGAGTCTTGCCCACGCGAAGTAGATGATATGGGGTCTCATCGCCCACCATGCACCATCTACACTCCCCCTCCTCTGCAATTCTCTGTAAAGTCAGGTGCCATCTAAGTCTACAGTGCCCTGGGTAGAATCCTACAAAGGATCTGCCCTCCTTCCTAGTTAGGCACAACAACCCCCTGGCGAGACTCTTTGCGAACTCATGTACCATGAGCCTCGTCTGTGTCATCCCCGGAGCAGTTCCCAATAGCCCTTCGGCCCGACCCTCCATCCAGGCCTCCAAAGCTCTTTTGCGAACACTCTGGGCGATCCCCACACAGGGATCAGGCCCTAAGTATCTGCATGCGGAGCCTTCTCTGGCTAAGGCGTCAGCGGCTTCGTTTTCTGGTACACTCGAGTGTCTCGGTACCCAGACCAGCGTAACCTTTTTAAGCTTTGCAAGTTCAGTCAGCCAGCCCCTACACTCCCTTACCAACAACGAGCACGGGCGGACCTACTTCAGCGCCATGAGTACGGCCTTGCTGTCGGGGCAGAAGTAAATCCTCCCGCCACCGACGTTGAGCCTTAGCGACTCCCAGATCCCCATCATGATCGCAAAAATGTATGCCTTAGGCGTATCGTAGAAGCGCATTTTTGTGATGTTATGAGACCAACTAGGAATGTGTGCTCTGATCCACTATGTGATCGATCTAAGAACTTAAAATATTTTGTTTTTGGGATTCCCTGTAGATTAAATTGAAGATTACCAGTACGATATGGAGCATACCTGCCCGCGTCGCAGTGCAACGAGGTTGAATGTAGAAAAGTCGGTCATTATTCGTGGAAACTGGTTATCATAGTGCAACATATCGGAAAATAAAACTTGAAGCGGAATTTTATGAGTAAAATGTGCCATGCAGCTCGTAAGAACTAGCTAGCGCTAGCTTAAACTGTGGAAAGGGGCATTTACTGAGTTTGCGTGTGGCATTTTTTCATCACCTCTATCCGGAAAAAAACCAACAAGAGCACTCTCCAAAAGTCAGCCATTCAGTTGGTAGTGAGATGTCTGTTACAGCAGTTTTCTTGTGAAATACTCTTGTGGAAATCTTATACCAGACCCATTTTGAGTCTCAGGCAGTACCTTTTTGTTACCTTTGGTGTATTGTTTGTTTGGTGCCTGAACTCTCTCCGTAACTAGTATTTTCACTGTTTTTATTAGGTCAGTTGTCTTTTGATTTTGTGATGTGTCGCTAATTCATGAATTTCACGTGGACGGTGACTAAATCCCTTTTAAATTTTATCCAGAGCTTTAGTCTTGTCCATGTTTTAAGACAGCCTGACCATTTTTAACGTCAGTAAATTAAAGAAAAGGAAACATTGATTTTATTTTTTGGGCTTTATTTGTCCTACCTGTAAATTTTCCTCTGTTTGGGCTCTAAACAAAAGTCTTAAATATGATAATATTTTACGTGTATTTTTTGGACACAAAGAATCCTACTCCAACCGAGGAAGTTTCTTTTATTACATTGAGAGTTGTTCAACTGATAGAGTTCCTCGCCCCTACGTGGAGTGTCCCTTCTTCCAAAGTAGTCCCGTGTTTGTATTGGTTGTGAAGACGTTTCCTTCTGGTAGTGGCCTGAAGAGCTACTCATGAGTTCCTAATGGTTAAGATTTTTTTCAGTCATTTAAGTTTTTGTAAAGAAGGTGAAAGTGAAACTAATCAAAATGCAATTATCTGATTAGTACTCTAAAATATTCATCAATTCAAATTATTAAAAAGCCAATTACTATTAGTGAAATGTCAATATTTCGGAAAGAGCTAGTTGAATATAACCAATCCCAAGTTATCTAAAATATTAAAAGAGGTGATTCCATAGCAAATTTTAGGTATAAAAGTTCATTTAAATATTGGACCACGATTGCTTAATACTTCAGATGCATGGTAATAAAGTATATTATATATTTCTAGTTTCATAAAGTATATCTTATTTGATATCAAGGGTAGATAATCCAGTTGATACATGTTTATAGCGTGAGCAAAAAATTATGCTCCGTTCCAGATAGTATACCATTTGGCCTCGTTCCAAATGGAAGACACTGAGAATTCAGACTTACGAATTTTCCCTCTTCTATTTTACCTTTTTTATCTCCTGCTTTTTTCTGATATTTTACATCAGAATTGATTTGCAGATGTGTTTTGCCTATATTTCTCTTTCCAAATTCTAACTTTGGAGGCTTTTTTCTGTTCAAATATGGTGCATCCTCAATTTTTTTTAGCATAAACTCCTCTATAAATCATCTCTCTAGTGTTTTATTATAGCAGTATTTATAAGAAACTTCTGGTTGTTAATTAATTAACTCTTGTAATATTTCGAATAGACCTAACTCCTCATAAATGTCCTCAAACTATTGCCAGAGCTAGGGTTGAACACTTTCACACTAGCTATTTTATATATTTTATGAGATTGATACCCTTAAAATACAAATATCAGTAGTAACCACAGAACCGAAAATCCTCTAGGTATGTGCTCTAGCATAAATGTATATATTGACAGTCAAGCTGATGTTGGGTGAGAATATTCTAACATTTTCATTGCACACATTTGCAGAATATTTAACCTGCAATATTCTATATTCAGTGACACTTGCTTTAATACAATAATTTGGATTAGTTCACTTGTACCGATCTAATAATCCTAATAAACCATTGGCGTAGCTGAAGTTAGACACTTTCATAATAGGTATTTTATGTATATATTTTAATTCTCTGATTAGTACACTTAAAATACAAAGTTCAGTAGTAGCCATATGAACGAAAATCTTCTATGTACATTTAGTTACTACTTCATAATAATTTAAATGAGGTTATTCAAGTTGATGTTGGATGATAATATTCTAACAATTTATTTTTTTTAATTTGCAGAATATTAAACCAAATCTTATTGATTCAATAAATCCGTTTCGGCTAGAAAGCCTGACAATCTGCAAGAGCTTTTTACTGTTTTATTGTATTTGCTAACCATTTTCATTTTTAGTTTTTTGCCTTTGTTGAAAACGATATCCGACTCGATATCGAATCGACGAAATATAGGTACACATTTCATTAGGGTCACTAAACTTGCACTTGTGCAGTTTACATCCTTGAGCCTGGGCCGAAGTGGCTCTATAACAGTTCAAACCAAATTTAATCATTTGTGGAGCCAAAGGCAATCAATTCCAGGGTTAGAATGATTTAGTTTATTACAACTGGATATAGCACCTCCATCATGATAGCAAAAATGTATGCTTGGAAAACCGTAGTATGCTCGCCCAGTGGGGTGGATGATTCCCGCCCCAGAGTTTCACAGTACGCCCCAGTTTGGACAGTGCTCCCATTCTGGACCCCTCTCTAAACCAGACTAGCCCATCCAAGATCCCGTCCTTCCCTCCATCAAATCCTCCTTCGAAGGGAAAAGGAAGTTTAGCCCCTCGTGTAAGCCTATCTCAGGGACCGTCGCGTTACCTGGTATACCCAGGATAGTTAGGTCCCCAGACAAGCCTCACCATAGAACACAATGGCTATGGTAGGGGCCATTGTCCCTTCACATCCTTACATCAACCAATCTCATGGCCGCTCTAGCCGCCTCGTGCCTCACCCAGTCCACCGACGAAGCCAACCCCACCAACGTCTCCAGAGACCTTGTGGGCTCCGTCCTTCTGCAGAGGCATGCAAGTCGCTGTAAAAAACCTAATATTTCTAGTAAAACTAACTTCACCTAATTCTTTTTAAACGATTGCAGGTGCTAAGGTTGGACACTTTTCAGTAGTGGCCACAGGAATTAAATTCCTCTATGTACTACATACAATAATTTAAATGAGAATAGTCAAGTTGATGTTGGTTGAGAATATTCTAACAATAATCAAACATCCTTGCAGGGACACTTTTCAGTAGTGGCCACAGGAACGCAAGTCCTCTATGTGCTCCTCTATAAATTTAAAAATTAAGAGTCAAATTGACGTTGGATGAGAATATTTTGACAATCTTTATTTAACATGAAATTTTCTATATTCGGAGGACATTTTTTTCTTCTTCACTACAAAAAGTTGTATTTTCATTATTTAACTTTAACGTTAAATGGATATATCTTCATACTTTCTGCTAGTATGAATATAATAATAGCTAATACATGTAAAATGATTAAACGGCACTTTGACACACTCTGTCAGTGCTTATTTCTGTAGGATGTTAACATATGATTTAAACGTGGCTTGTATACGATGTTACAAATATAGATAAAATATAGGGGAGGCTCGGGTAAAAAGGGCATACTTTCAATTTGCCCGAATATTTCTGCATTTTAGAAGTTGTCGAATATAAGAAATGTCAATCTGTTGATAGTGATTACTTGGCCATACTGGATTTTACCAAACAATTATAAATATTGTTACAATCAACGTATTTTAAAGTTAGATCTAACCTCAAAATGATTTGTCACAATTACATGCTAATCTGCAGAGACTTGGATATAGCTGTCGTTGTTAGATTGAAGAAGAAGGCTAAGGCAAAAGGAGTCGCGACCCTTTTGCCCGATATACCAAATATTGTTTTCCTCATCTTGGTATACTTTTAATTTTGGTTTTTATGCCTCTAGATGATATGCGCAAATAAAGCCATCAGTTGGAGTGATATGGCAAATAGGCTGGCATCTGCATAATTTCGAATACCATTTTCAACATTGCAGATACATACTATAAATAATAAAATAATGAAAACTTTGGATAGGTACAAACTAGTTTTTTCCCATGGCGAAAAAAGTGGAATTTGCTGAATATATAGAATAACAAGAAGCAGAACAATAGTACCAAATGCGTCGTCACTTTGAATTAAAGCTCGTAGAGCCAGAACCATGAGCGTAGCTAGAGCCCGGGGACTCAATAGTCATTTTCCAAAATTTAAGAACTACAGTGAACAGATATAAAATTACGTTGGATAAAACTGCAATGCAGACGAGACAAGTATTCAATTCAATTTCTTCTTCTGAGCACAATTTGAATAATAATGACACACCTTTCATGTTTATTGCAGAAAAAAATAAACCATCAAGCTCACTTGGCACCACAAATAACAAAAACGATGACGCTGACAACATCAAGGAGAAGATTAATGCTCGAAATTCAGATTTGCGAGCTATATCAAGATGCCAGAATCGGTCCAAGAAGATAACGATAAAAGACTCAGAAGTCTAAGGATTTTACTGCAACCCCCTTGAAGGAAGAAATTCATAGTCAGGCGCAAAGCATCGGGAAAAAGTCAACATTGTAGCCATCGCCAACATTAAAAATAAAGAAAAGACGGAAATAATGTTTTTCTTCTGAGGAGGAAAGTGTGCCTGGATTTTATGTGGCGATACTTCTGAGAACTTTGCATCCGGTGGAAATCAATGACTATAGGCCTGGCGTCTTTATTTACGATAACTGTCAACAGAAAGATATTTAATCGCTTAAATTCGTCTGAGTTGGTTTTAATTACAAATCCTTAGGTAGTTTCACTTTTATAGATTTTTTGGTGTTTATATCCAAGAGCTTTTGTATAAGAGTTTTATTTGTACATTTCTATTTTTACTTTTACGGTTTTAAATAAAGTATTTTAAAAAATGTTTTTGTGCCATTTTCCTTGTCTAAGAGACACATTTTTTGCCCGGTAGGATAGGGCAGCAAGAGGAGCCAAATACACTGACAGAAAAACATAAAAAATCACACAAACATTAATCACGCAACCGAAAATAGAAGAGCTACTTTATGTCAAGAAGTATTGAAATCACATCTAAACAACGTATCTTCTGAAATATATGCACTTTATTTAAATTGACCATTGTTGCCTGAGTGTATGTTGCGCTACATTTGTACAAATTTTTATATATTCAAGGGTCGAGTTGGCATAAACATTAACAGAGCATTTCATATATCGGCAAGCAAAACGATAAATATAGTTCTATTATTTGTCATTTATCATTACAGCAATAAATTGCTTTTAGTGCATAATTCTGCAGCATATGATACACAGTTGTTCTTTGCAAGATATCGTGCCTGCGAAATAGTTTGTCAATTGTTACTTAAAACGTATAAAAACCTTCCTTATTTTATGATTTTGTTTTCATAACACCGTGGACCGATAGAAAAAACGTCAGCATAATACTTTCTAAAATTAAACTTTCCAAGCAGGATATCAATTTTTGTTGGTCTATGGGCGTTGCAAATTTATCATGGCGCAATGAAATATATTCATGATAGATAATCCCTCCCAGGACAGTTAAATAGGCTCTGTTTTCGAGGGTTGAGCTCAGCGAAATTTGGACTTATACTTCTTCCCATATTAAAATGCATTACTGTTAAAATAGTGATCAATTTGAAACCAATGCAATTGGTTCAGCTGAGCTTAAGCTGGATAAATAAAATCGAACCTTAACCACTAGACTGTATTCGATTTGCTCCAAATGTGAAACTTTATTAAAAACAACTAATTCAAATTCAGAAATGTTCAAATAGTATTCCTGCCATTCACAAAGTTGTGGAAATGTATGCTGTTAATATTTAAGGAAACACAAATACAAAACATAAGTGATGGGAATGGATAATTCAATATATCTTTAAAAAATTAAAGGTTATATCGAAAACAATCACACCAATCCAAGGTGAAAATGCATACAAACGCAAAAGGTGAAGAACGCAGAACACAATTATAACATATAAAATTGAGCACATAACAAAGCATTTTATCAAACTATTGTTTTACAATCATATAAAGCCCCAAAGTGAGGAATTTGTTGGTTACGAGACATCATTAAGTTATTCGAAACTTTTTGTTCCCATTGATTTTTTAAATTATTAAGGTAACTATATGCTACTTGAATAGATACTGGCATTATCAAATGAAAATCTTATTTGGTCCCAATTTCGTGCCATAAAGTGGTGTATTGTATGTTCCGTTTAGAGTGTTCTGAAATATTTTGTGTGTTAAACGAATTCGTCCTCCGAAACTACGTCCTACGTGGATCCCTACAGATCAAATAGCGACTGTAACTTAGCAACTCTTTTTAAGCAAATTATCCTTCGGGCTTCGAACCTAATAAGTTTTTTATATGAACTGTTCAAGTTGACTTATTCCAATTATTCATTATTCGTTTTCCAGAGAGATAAAATTCTCAAATATTTACTCCATTTAACATGTTTTAGGAATTTTGTCACGATGTTGTTTTATATAATATTTAATCTGATTTAACGTCTAAAAATGTAGACTTATCTCAATTAAATTTTTGTCTCGTATTGAACGCGCCTTGAATATATTTATACTGGATATGGCTGTTGAAACTGTAGGCGAAAATTTGTATTGACAGGGATGGAAATTAAACACGATTATATCACTTTATTCAGCTTAAGCCTATTTGAATATTTGTAGTGTGGCAGTAAAAAGATAATTACCATTGGACTACTAGATAATCATGTTTACATGAAAATAGTTCTATCAAGGAATGACCTTAACGACATATAGCGGATTGCTTCAGACCGGGTACATAAGTTTTTCACGGACAAGTTTCAGGAAAAGCTTTTCCAGTCCCTGATGGGAATAATTGCGAATAAATTCAGCCAACGCTTGAATATAATAAATGATCAACTCGAAAAAACCTAGTCGGAAAGTTGTTGACTTGAGCCAGGAAAACGACAAACTTAAAACTCGTTTGGATCGACGAGAACAGTTTTTGCGATGCTGAAACTTTTGTATATTTGGTATCAAACACGCTGAAAACGAAATTATCCACTTGAATTTATTTAAATCTAAAATGAATATCAACGATATAAATCAGTCTGATTTAGAAAACTGTCACAGACTTGAAGCAAAACAGTTCAGTTTCAGGGTATCACAAGTGCTTAAACACCGTGAAAATCGAGGGGCATAACGATATTCAATATAACTTACAATTCCAGGAAAACTATTTTATGTGTTCTTGGTTTCGTTTATGTGAAAGTGCGTGATGAAACCTACAAAATAGATGAGAGAGCTGTTAATATTCGAAATATTTGGAACCGCGTACCCCGTTCTGAAACTACTCGATAACTGGATATTCGGGTCCTTGGCAGATGCCAGGCTCTAGAACAAGGTAGTTAATTAAAAACCCGGATATTTAATTAAATACTCGGTTTCGAAATCTAGTAGTTTGCCACGCTCTTTGTTATCTTCGAATTTTGTTTATCTATCTTCACCTCTGATTAGAAGAAACTAACACAAATTCTATTTATTTAGCGTATGGCGCTTTACA
>MU182540.1:228920-257598 GCA_016904865.1 Pissodes strobi | reverse complement strand
CTAGATAATCTTGTGCACTGCTATGAATTGAACAGTTATTTATAGTAAAAACTTAGGGTTTAAGTTGATAGGTATAATACACAGGTAAATCAGATAATCACGAAGGCATTATCGAGATTGTAACACGATTTTCTCATTAATTAAAGCGAAAAGGATTTTAATTAAAACACACCTAACACCGGAGAGTAATGTGTCGTGAGCGCCACCAGTTCTGTCAGCTAAACTGGAAAAGCTCCAAGAAAACACAATCTTAAGTTACAGTTCGATCTATTGGCTTCTAGTTTTTTTTTTATAATAACAATGTTACAATGAAACTTAAACACACTAACCCAAACTAACCGAAACTATTAAGTGCAATATGAGGAGTGTACAGAGACCAATTCTGTTGTAAGAAAAAAATAAATCAATTGATTAGCATAACATTAGCTACAAAAAAATTACTGCTTTCTAAAATTACTAAATTAAATTATGACATTAAAGAGAATAGATCGATATGATATAATATAAGACAGTTATCAGCAAGTTAAGGAAATAAATGCGGCAAGTAATTATGTGACTTACGGTAATAGCATAACATTAAGGTGTACGCAGTTAAGTCAACTAATTACGATCCCATGATTAGGCATCCGGTATTTGAAATGGTATCAGACACGATACTAAATAATTAAGGCATTTCTAAACCAGACTATGATAATAACGAGAACGGATTTGAGATGAGATTATGCTAGACCCAAGGCCATATCAGAAAGTTAATCCTATCCTATACACGATATAAATAACAAATGACCTGCTGTCATTTGATTATATATTCATTAAATAAAATGATACACCTACAGTCATTTGATTATATATTCATTAATTAAAATGATATATAGCGGTAAGAAATATATGATTATCAAACAAATGACCTTCAGCCATTAAAATTATATATAGCGGTAGGGAATATTTGATAATCAAGCAAATGACCTGCTGTCATTTGATTATATATTCATGAATTGAATTGATATATAGCGGTAAGAACACATACGATAACCAAACAAGCCATTTGATTATACATTCATTAATTAAAATTAAAGATAACCATAAGCGATATTCGGTAATTCAGACAACTGACTTACAGTCGGTAATTATAAATTAATTAAATAAATGATAGATAACGTTAAGTGAGATACGGTAATTCAAACAACTGACTTACAGTCGTTAATTAAAAATTCATTAATTATAATGATAGATGACGCTAAGCGATATACGGCAATTTAGGTACTTAAATAAATAACAATAATTTTACTTTATTCCGGACGAGTTGTAGACATTGGTGTTCCCTGGAAGTAAGTCCCACTGTGTTGCGTCACCCAGACAAAAAAAGGCCTTATTATGGCTAATTGACGGCGGACTTAGCTAGGCCAGCGTGAAATTCTACCTCACAGAAAACATTCGATCCCATAAAAGGAATTCTAGCCCATAGAAAGAATTATGTTCCTCGGAAAGACCCTAGTTAAATGATAAATAATTTTAGCGATCTTAAATAGAAACACTCATGTCGAACATACCTTTAAAAAAAGGGTCATCACACTGATTCATCACACAACGTTTATGGACGATATAGCCGATAATTTTAGAAAATAAATATTGTACTAAATTTGTTTAATACGATGGTCTGAAATAGTGACGATACATTCCGATACGGAAACTGGCCTGCTCGCCTTGAGCGTTCAGGCGAGAAGAGCTATCAATTTTCCTACAAACGAATATATACCCCTTTGTCAAGTAGTGCATTAAACGGATGTACCGTACCTGTCAAGTAGGTTCGAACACCTGAAGTCGCGAGAAGTAAGGTAGCGAGAGTATCGATAACACAAATTAACCAGTAAAAAGAGAAAATCGCAATATTGTATGCAGTAACATTTGCAACGTTACAACATAATAATAACAAAAGTGTCATAAATTTGAATTCAATGTGATAAACTAATTTTAAAAAACCTTGATATTTCTTGGCGATAAATATATAAGCCTAAATAAACTATTTTATACAAAAATATATCGATAAGAATAGATGCATAATAATCGCAAAAGCATAATTGACACCCTTAGTTCTGGTTGTATATTTTCAAATTTATATTTTAGTTGGAATGCTCGAAATGGCAAAGTCTACAAAAAGCTCTTAACTTCGTTACAGGAAAATGACCATAAAGGACGGCGCAAAATTCTATAAGTAACTTAGTGGCAAATTTTATTTGTCTTTCGCCGCTTGACGTTAAGTCTATAAAGTGTTCGACTTGTTCGATGAAAGCGCATTAGAACCATATTGAAATGGGTTTCTAAGCCACTCGTATCTTGCCCCTAGGCTATCAGGCTACAAAATTCCTCGACAATATTTTTAAAGGATGTTCAGTAGTTTTTAATACAATTTTTACGTGATGCTGTTCTGCGTTGTACAATTTCACCACTAATTATGTTTCATTATTAAAGAAAATAAGAGAGCACACACAGTCTATAATATGTATATAGAGAGAGTACGTAGGTAGGCTTACTCTTATAGATACCGAAAAAAGGATCACATTTTTGTTTGCTATTGGTTTCCCAATAAATAATAATGAACCTACGCAAAAGGAAAAGCGAAAGAGAAAAAAATACTAAAGATCAAAATAGCTAAAAAAATAGAAATAAACAGAGCAGCACTAAAAAAAAGACACGAATAAAATGCGGGCATTTCCCATAGTTATTAGGACGATTCAATACTGAGACTCTTGGGAATATGGAAATCGAATTATGGGATCTGCATGAACTTCACGGTTTTGCGAACAAAACGAACAAAACATATGCAAATAAAGCATATAATTTTGCTGAAGCTAACAATATTCAACACCGACTGAACGGAAATACATAAAAGGCGGGCAAAGATCTGGCAAAAGGGTTTTGTTAACGAGCTGTAATAAAACTCCGTCAGCAGAAAAAATGTTCGATAGGTTGAACATGTGGTGTATTAAATATGAAATAAATAGATTTCAGGAATTTCTTAAGCTAGCATTATTAATATTTAGAAGATCTACAGCTAATTCAAGTTTTCTTAAAGTGTAGCAGTCAAGGAATGACTATATATTTGATCCATAATTAGTTCAGTTTCACTTACTATTCTGCTATTTAAATTTTAAATCAATTTTTGTTCACCTTTCTGTCAAGAATGAGTATTTCGATATATTTACTACATTTCGAAATAAGGCATATTTAAGAATGATAATTGTCATATGTTGGTCATAGTGCGGAATATATTAATGCTTCTTCAATTAATTTCGGGTAAAATCCGGCAATTTACATGTGCATCTCGTTGTGATCTATTTTGACCATATCCTTTTATTTCAGTCTTTTCCGGAAACGGAGAAGGGAGTCACACATGTGTTTGCTTTAAATTAATGTAAATATTCAGTATTATGTGGGTTTCAAAAGCTTGAACTGCAATTTTGGTTCGAAAGTATGCTTGCCGATAACATCGAACTCGCTTGAGGTTTTTACTTGAATGGTCTCACGTTTCTTTAATCTAAGGGAATTCATAGCTTGTATGGGTGTAGTGGATCATAATTCCAATGCATTTTCTACCGTTTCCTCTTTAGGTAGGTTTATATTGGCTTTCAAAGCGCTTTCTTTTTATTATTTAGTAACGCAAACTTTGCTCTTTAGGGTTTAACTTTCCTAGAAGAAACGGGGTTGACTAGAGCTTTTTTGAGTGTAAATGGAAATGAAAACATACTCGCGATATACTGGGATCGTTAACTCATTGGCCTTGTCTTATTTCATACTTTGGGTTAGCAGTGGATGTTAATTGTGGCCATATATCATCATGCAATGCTAATTATTTCAGTTTTAAATTGATTTTATATAATATCGCATTCAATTTTATTAACTACTTTGCGTGGGAGTGTCATTTCGGGAATTGAATTATCACCTTGACTTGACATTTGTGGCTTGCGCCTATAGTGGGGGTCGAATTAGGAGGTGGCTCTGTCTACATTGCTAAGGCTCAGAGTCGTTGGTGTGTAACCCAGCGTAAAATCTGGAGAGACTAGACGCCACCTGTGGGGTGGGGCAGTCGGAAGACTGCCACAACTGCAGGCCAGCGTAGATAGCCTCTCAAGTTTGTCTTCGACAAAATATATGATGTACAAATAAAACCAAATGAGCCTGTAACCGAAGGTGCGGCTAACATTTTCATAGATTGCTCAAAAACCCAAGAGGGAGCAAGCTGTGGAATTTACTCCCGAAGCTTGCGAATTGAACTGAAGCGGTCTAGTCTGAACTTGATGCTATATCCATAGCCCTGGAGATTGTTCACATGAATACTAAAGACAAGACTATTAAAATCTACACGGATGGTAGACAAGTACTACTGGCCCTGAAGATTTATAAACTTACAGCTGGGTCAGTACTAAAATGCCACAATTTACTGAAGGATGCCTCACGCAAAAACAGAATTTCTTTGTATTGGGTTAAAGGACATGCACAGTACGAAGGTAACAGATTAGCTGATAAATTGGCTAGAAAGGCAGCCGGTTTAAACATTATGGAAGCTGGTTCTTTAAACCTACCTACCGCGACGTTGATACATATGATAAAAAAATATCACCCATGTAGGGTTTAGGTCAAGATGGGACGAAACAACTAAATGTCGACTGGCCAGGAAGCTACTAAGCAATGAGTTTGCTGCAAAGTCATACCTGGGTATGTCAAGAAAGAACCAATGACTCATGGCGGGGATTCTGACTGGAGACTTCCAGCTAAGGAAACGATGAAATTATGCGAGACCCCTCCATGCAAACGCTGTGAACAGGAGGAAGAAACAGTAGAGCATCTGCTCTACGATTGCGACGCTGTTCCGGAACTAAGGGAGTCCATTTTGGAAGAACGATGGCCAACCATAGCTTTTCTCAGAACAGCCTCATCAGGCAACATCGCCTAGGCTTTGCGATGGGAGGACGCACAGTGGGTCCAATGGGGCCTAAGTACCGTGGCCTTTCAAGACCACCCTCTTACCATTTCCAGATTCCAGAAACACATGAATAACAATTTTATTTTGTAGAACACCTACAGCAACAATATACACTCAAAATTATGTAGAATTATTAAGCGATACAAAATTTATAAAATGAAAATCCAGAACATAAGAACTCATCAGTTTTGACTAGTACTCGCTTGATTATTATTTAACTATTGCACTAGGATGTGTGTATTACTGTGCAATACTTAAATAAGCGCTAGTGGAAAAGTATCAGTTCGTTTTACAGGTGGATGTTGTTGTAGATTCGATCTTGGTCGATTTTCTAAACAAACAGAGAATGCTCATAGGCACTAAAATATTTACCATAGGGGCTAGTTCTAAAGTGAATTTGTAAATAAAACAAGAACCTTTAGCATTATATTTATATTTAATAAGTTATTTTACCTGAAAACAACTGAAAGCTAATAAATAAACAAAATAAAAACATTAAATCATCATATGTAGTCAGTGCTACGATATGGACAATATCAGTCAATGCTAGATATCAACCTTGCAGACTATCACAAGAATAATACTCTTAAAAACTAAAGCATTGCATAAACAATTGTAATCCTGAACAAGTATATGATTATAAACATAATCTTGCAGCTAAATACAGTTAAATGCTTGTTAACGTTCCAGCGGAACTGCTCCGTGTAAGCTCGATTAGCTGAGATAACTCTGAGATGAAATACAGTAATATATAAGCAATAATAACAGGATAAATATTACATTAATGTCCACAATAAGCTACTATGTACACTATATTCACCAATTGACAAGCAACGCGTTCAATCGTTCAGCAGTTTATCTTCCAGCACATGGGAAAGTCACTTTAAACACTTACTACTAAGTCTCTTCTAAGTTTCTATCTTCTATATACAATGTACTTAAACTTCTTGCAAATAAGAATGACTCACATGTTGTGGATTGAGATTTGAGAATGATATGCAGTTATATCCATATGGCATGGCAGGGATTCCTTTGTGGAAATTCGGTTTTTTATACACGCGAAAATGGATTCAAAAACACACTATGCAGGTCGCATAGGTAGGCTAAACTCCGTGTAATGGAAATAGCACTTGTGAGAAACTTTATATTATAATAAAGCATAGAGGATATTGGCAGGCTTCCAGGGAACGCTTAGTATAGCGTCTTACTTATGAGAGAGTGATTGTAAACGAGTGAGTTCACTTACATGGCCCAATGCCGAGGGAACGCTTAGTACAGTGTCTTCAGACAATAGAACCCCCATGGCCAAATGCCAACGGGGACGCTTAGCACAGCGTCTTATGAGAAAATCAGAGAATAGAACCCCCATGGCCGAATGCCAACAGGGACGTTTAGTACAGCCCTCGGTACAGCGTCTTACTTGTGAGAGAATCAGAGAATAGAATCTCCATGGCCGAATACCAACGGGGACGCAAAGTACAGCGCTCGGTACAGCGTCTTACTTGTGAGATCTTGAGAGATTGCGAGTTCTCAACACGTGAAAACTACATGGCATGGCGGTTGGAGCGCGAACAAAGCGCGGATTACTTACTTGGGGGTCGAGATAAGACTCGATTGAGAGAATATATGTTTCTAACACGTGAAACTACCTGGCATGGCCGGCGGCCATGCCAGCGGGAGCGCGCCAAAGCGCGTCTTACTTGTCTGGGGTTCAAGATGCTACTCAATTCTAGAACGTGAGAACTAGATCAACTCGAAGGCGTTGACTCCCTTTCTGGCGCGAGCAACGTCACACCGGAAACAGAAAAGGCAAATAATGTAAATACAGAGAAGTTACACAAAACTTAACATCGGCAATTGTCTAAAATAAACCTATGAATTTCAACACACATCTGGTTGAAATCTGCTGGCTAGTTTTTATAAAATTCGATTATTAGAGATCGGATTTTAGGGACCCTTAGAATTATAGCTAGGAATTTTAGGTTGGGTGAAGTGGCTATCCTGTAGGAAGCGCTATGATTGGTCGGATGCCTCTCGAGGCCGCTTTACTTTTAGCTATCTAGACTAGCTGATGCAGTGGATAAACGTTGTAACAACTTGTTACAACAAGAGATGGCGTTAGTAGTATCGCCGAGCTTTCTTTGATTTCTTTGGAATGCGAATTCAGTGACGTGGAATGTTAATATAATACAAATTAAATCGCTAGATTTGAAAACACTGAATTAGATTATTATACTTTTTAAGTTGCACTTTACTATGTTAGGTGAACCAGCAGAACTTTCCAGTAAGAGTGCAATTAACTGCATTTTTACTGGAGAACTACTTGAAAAGCATGTGTGTTCTTCTATCGTATAATTTTTTCCCTGTTTTGGCTTGTTTTAATGCTATTGCTGGAGGAGTCTTGAAAACTCTCAAAAGCCTAGGAGCCTCCGTAGTGGTACCCGAAAGAGGTGAACCAAAAGCCTTAGAAAGCTTGTTTTTATGCAGATCTCGTGACAATATAGGCGGCCCTTCTAGAACCAATGACATTAGCTGTACGATTTCAACACCTTTTGCATTTTACTTGACTCTTGGAATCAATATTTCTCTATTTCAGCATTAGGAAAGTATTAAGCAAAATAGAGTGAGAAAAGTGTATTATTGTATCTAAAATAGGATGATAAAAGCATATTATCACAATAAGTATAGTCATAGATTCGAAAACAACCAGAGTTCAGTTTGCTAAAGAGCAAGTTCTTCAAGATATTGATAGATGAAAGGACGAGGACTCGAGTACCTTGTCCGAGTGTCCAAGCCAGGACGACTTATGATAAGTGAAAGTGGCAGATGGCAAAGTACGCTCTCTCCAGTTTGCAACTAGAAGATAACATAATTTAATGGTATCTAGCCATATAGGCTATTTTAAGAGAAAATATAAGTTTTTTTTCTTTAGGAATATTAAATTCATAAATACATGGTTTAAATACTGTGGTTTTATAGGTGTGTGGAACCTCTACTCCATGTGACTATTCCAAGTCCAGTAAAAATCCTTCAGTGAAGAAAATTGTGTTCCTTGTGACTAATTCATCAAAAATACACACAGGTAACAAAATATGATCTGTAAAATTACACATATGGAGCTATCAACCACTCCTACCAAATGACCATCGATGGCCATGGCCCATCCACCTCGACCTAGTGTTTCTTCAAAAAAAAAAAACTTCAAAAACCTACTAAAGTCACTAGTACTAAATCCCCACTATGTAGCGTAAAATTTTGCTCATTAAAATACGTATTTCGAGACCAAATAAGAAAATACGCAATAGATGATACTACCCTAACTGGCTAACGTCCATGCGAACCATAATCAATGATAATTAAATTAATTAATAAATCGTAATAATGATTCTAGTACAATTAGGTCAGTGAAATAGTACCAACATTATTTTGGATAATCGCGGTAGTACTCCGTATTACGAACGCGTACGAATTACCGTCCCGTGTTGAAAACGTTGAAGCAGGTATCAGGCTATAAATTTACTGCATTTAAGGGTACAACTGAAAGATGGTGATGTCGAAATTCGATTAAATATTCAAAAACGTATCAAATATGCTCAATATGAACCAAATTTAAGTTAATTTTAAACTTACGAAATTTTAAATGTTACAGTGGGTTGCGGTGAACTTGGTATAAACTTTGTCTTGTAAGTTACCCCACAAAAAAGTCCATCATTTCAATGGCAGAAAGGTCATAAATATAGATTTAAAAAATGGAGTTAAAGCTAGAATTGAGCAAGGGAACATCAGTTTTAAATCTCTCTCTGGAGATACGTTGCCATTGGGGTTGACTTTTTTAATATTAATAACTTAATAAATAGTGATGAAACTGGTATCGCATCCTATAAAGGACGATTTTGAGTTTAACGAAGTTCATTTGTAATAATAACAATGTCTTACTTGTGTAATGAAGTTTGTGTGTTCAAATCTTGCGCCAATCCTTTAATTAAAAACCATTAGATAGCTCCAATAGTCCGCCAATGTATACATTTTAGATGAGCTAGTTTGTATTCTAAAATTATTCGTTATATTAAACAATTAATCGCCTTTTAAAGTAAAGGTTACATTTCTCTAAGAACTCCGACTTGACATAAAGAATAAATTATAAGAACAAAAAATCTGAGCGGATTTAATTTTAGACTTTGAACGAGACGTAAATGGAAATGCCACGATTACTTTGGCGAGTTCTACCTGTTAAAAATGTACTTTTTCATACAAAAATATACATTACAAGACAGGAAATTGTCTTTTACAAGCAGCAGAATTTTATTAAATATAATATGACTCAATTTGTATTTCTCATTTTTTTCATGAAAGACTGACGGAAACGGATATTTTCGCTCTCTGAAACCTCCTTGACAGATAACTGTAATAAAAGGAGAATTAGGCGAATAAAAAAAATGGCAAAGATTTATTTTCATAAAATCATATTCGGCATTTTAGATATTGTAAAATAATTATAGATTGTACACGTTCAGAATATCAGAACAAAGTTGTCGATTTGGTGTCAAATATCTAGCAGCTTAAGGGGAACAAGAGCTATGAGCTGCTGCGAGAAAAAGACTAAAGAAGGAATTATTTACAATATTTTGCGCTATGTGATGGTAGAGAATTGAAGTATGCAATAAGTCCTGAGAAGTTCAATTCTCTTTTAGAGGCATTGCAGAAAAGCTCCTTAAAGATCTCCTCATGAGCAACTGTAATCCTCCCTCTGACCTGTTTGAAACAAGTATCACCTGTAATAAATTTAGCTGTAAAGAAGTAACCAAAAATGATGTTAGAAAGATTATACATAGTTTGAAAACTAAAAAAGCTTTGATATTACTAATTAAAAATCAAATTATCATACCACTAACAATATTAATTGACCTCTGTATATGTGAATACATTTCTTCATCCAGTCTGAAAAAACCTGTTGTTTCTTCAATTTTTCAGAAGGGATATAAAAACTCTGTAGGCCTACCTCTCTGCTTCCCAATGTATCCAGAATCTTTGAAAAAATTAATAGCAACTCGTATTTTCTAAGTGCCATTTTGGATATAGAAATTTAGACAGGGTAGAAGCACCCTATTTGCTATCCGTGAACTCTTCCATAATATCATGAACCGTTATGAGTACCGGATCTAATGGTTTGCTCTGTCCTGCCATCTTAGAGGAATTCGATTATATATCCCATAAAGTCTTAATCATAATTTAGATGAGATGAGTATTAAGCTCATATCCAGTTACTTATAGGATCGCTGGCAGGTACTGAAAGGCAATGGTCAGTTTTCTTCCCAGCGAGGATAGACGTGGGTGTCCGTTATGGCTCTAAGCTAGGACCGGGTCTCTTCTCAATCTCTATCAATGATCTACTCAGGAAAACTAAATAGGTAAATATGTGCTTTTTGCAGATACAATCTTTGCAATCAAAGGAGTCTGAGGCAGAGGCCCATGCAAGTCTAAATGAGGCTAAACAGCTTCTTGAGGACTGGTTTCTATCAAGCAGGGATTTGATGAATCAAAAGAAGATATAAAGGATTAACTTTACCTTAAGAAATCTTATGCTTACTAATAACGCATTCCCAGTGAACTGTATTGTGGTGATCTTGGATGAAAATATGTGTAGGTATATTATGTGGTTGTATATCTGATGCCACCATAAGAACGCCCTGCTATAGTGTTTTTGCACAGTATCCCTTTCTAGATGATGTTTTTTGCGTTCCATTAGAGTGTAAGGTAATGTTTTTTGGAGTTTAATATGATTCGTTTTTAGAAGATAACATAAGCCCATTAAACCTGCAGCTAAGTGCCCAACTTATACTGTCGATAAAAGGTTAAATTTGAACTTAACTGAGAAATCACATTTTTTATCTTGTCCTATAGCTATCCACCTGTATATCCTATAGATAATTACGTACTATGCTAGCAAGTGCACTATCGCAATACTAATTTTGCAAGTCATATATTTTAAACTTTATCTAAGGTCACCATAAATGTTTGATAAAAGGAGACAGAGAGGAAAGTCGCCTAAAATTATATGTTGTATGTCGGCTTACAACCGGCCCTTGTAACTTTAAATTTTGTTATGCACATAGGGAAGAGCATTTGCTAAAGCATCAGAGGCAATGAAACGCGTCTGGGAATAATAATTTAGCATTAAAAGGTCCGCTAGACATGTTTTATTCATTTCTCAAGTGTCCTATTTTGAAACGCGACTTTCTAATAATTATAACGTTGAATTCTCTTTTATTACGGGATATACAAAAGATGAAATATGAAATATAGATCTCTGTAAACCCTTGTACTCAGTTGAGCTCTTTTGAAGTAGTTAAATGAAATTTACCTACATAGGTATTGTTTAAGAAACAAACTTAGAAAAATCCTGAGATGCGAGAAAGGCAGGTTAATTAGTAATAGATTTTTTAGTCAAAAATGTTTAACATGTCTGCCAGAACCTAAACAAATTCTCTCTTTCTTGATGCCCTTTTGTCTTACACATGCACATGCACAATTTGCCAGCTCATTCAGGGGACGGCCCATGATCTTGTGGGATTCTAAACCATGTCACGACCATCGATTTTTTTCAACAAAAACTTTTGAATTTTTACAAACACAGACAAAAATGATCCCACGGGAACATCCGGTTTCCCCCGGCCTGGGTACCTGCGTGAATGGGGATTTCTTACGGTTAGAACGCCCGTTTCTTCCTTGGGGAGAAATAAAGGTCTCTGAACGTTCGCCATCAGCTCCTCCAAGGATTTGTACAAATGGCGACCAAAAAGCCGCTACACTACGTGATGCTACCTCTACCAAGAACGAAACGGAAGTACTTAAGCAAATTCAATGCATTTTTTTGCGTTTGAAAACAATAATAATTTAGCATTAAAAGGTCCGCTTTCGATAATGGTAAATATTTATACGAGAATTATACAGGGTTAGCTTTCGTAATTTATGGTTTGCCATTCATGTGTTATCTTCTACTATTTTGTTTAAATTTCAGAAAAGAAGAAACTGAGAGTGAATAAAGGTAAGCTAAGGTAATTTACAATTGAAGATGCGTATGCCAGAATGGGTTGTCTTCGAAGCGTTCAAATTAGGTCCTAACTGAAGTAATACTTGAGTATAATAATTATAAAAACTGTGAAAATTAGATTATGATGTGGAAGCTGATGTACCACACTTACTTATTTGGTATCAGAAGTTGAAACTATTCAATTCACGTTTAAAGAAAACCTTGGCTAGCTACGATATGAAATTATATATCCATTGTGTCAATCAACAGCAAAAGCAATTAATTCAAACTAAAATGTTTGCCCATTGCGGTACACAAAACAGATTACCGACCAAGGCAACCGATACCTACTAATAATTACCCGTCATAAAGCAAGTACAACGAATAAAAATAAACTCTTAATAATCAATTACTAAGATACCTGGACCATGATCATGTTCCGTTCACACTTCCGAGTCCACTGAGTCGTTATATCAACCAGTAATATTATGATTACAACACATTAAACACGCTTAGTGGAGAGTTCTATATGTAAAGAAAAAAAAACGATTTGGATGGTAATCATTATGACTAACCATCCTGTCGAATTTCTCTAACGCGACTCGCAATGACGACCTTCAAGCTCTGAACTCACTCATGTACTACTACGTTGCAATGTAACGCCGGCAAGCATCCTCCCGTAATCTTTAATATTAACGCACAGCCACCGGTCTCATAAACAAATATTTATAAATCACAGTTCGAAGCACACATTTTCAGTTGAAGACCCATAGCGTCACTAACGACAGGCGTAAAACAAAACGCAAGGAAATTAATGAATTCGAATGCTATATTATAGAAAACCAATTTAGAAATGAAATAATACGGCATTTTATAATGGTAGATGTTTACAATTATCTTTACTATGAAGTACCAATTGATATGTATGGTAAACTATTCAAACATGACATATCGAGAGTGATTTTTATGCCATTTAATGACGGTATATGACCACCATCAACTCCACCGGGCAGCAATTGAAAGATTAATTGTCCCAACATGACTTATAGCGAGCTTATTTATATGGTGTTGTCTTCTCTTTTTACACTTAGAAAGCTCTAATCCATCCCGTTTCTTCTAGATAAGCTGATTAAATAGAGAAAAGTTTGCATCACCAAAATATGAAAATAAAGTTCCCTAAAAGCCAAAATAAACAAAAGAAATCAAGGATAAACCGTTTAGGAATGTAACCAGTAAATACCAGTTAATAAATATAGGATGCCTTGAAATATAATCTATTACACACACATACAAGACATATATTTCATTATTTTTAAAAAAATCGTACAGCTATGTAAGTAAAAAATCTCAAGAGAGTTTAATGTAATTGACAAGCGTTCTCGAAACAAGATTGGAGTTCAAGCTCTTGAAATTCACTTAATACTAAATATTTATTTCTATTAACGGCTAGCACATACTCCCTTTCCGAACGACACTAAAGTAAAAGGATATTGACAAAAGATATGGTCGAAACACTACAGCCAGGCGAGAATATAAATTACTGGATATTGCCAGGAATTAATTGGAGGAGTATTAATATATTATGCACTAGAACCAATATATAACAGTACTGTAGATTGGACATTGCTAGGGAGTCGTTTCTGCTAGCTTCAGCCGCCCAGCACTGCTACCTTTACCGATATTTTGTGCATGACTCTACAACTTTGTGTCCAAGAGACGTAGGTTTCTTCCAAACGAAGCTATTTTCTTGATGGGAAGTAGTTGACTCACTTCTTGAGGTGATAGTGTACTCCTTCAAGGTACTTGAGCCGTTTGCAGAGTTAGGTTGGACATTGGCAGAGTAGATGTTCTGCGGTTTCAGTTGCATTATTGCAAAATCTGCATTGGTCGTGGTCTGCTCTTCCTATTGCCTTTAGGTGGTATTTTACCGGGCAGTGCTCAGTGAGCAGTCCGGCCATAGTTTTAATATCTGCTCTGTTCATGTCTAAGAGCTGTTCTGCTCTTTTCGCAGAGATGATGATAAACCTTTTCGCTGTCTTAGTCCTGGAGTATTTCTCCAGTAGGACGACAATTGGTTTTTTTCCCATTTGTTTAGTTCTTTGGTGATGTGACTCTTCATAAGGCTGTAACGGAATATATGCTTATTCCGCTACACTAAAAATTTTAATTCAATTGCGATGATTTTCGTTATTTAATATTTAAGTTGCCAGTGACATCTATTCACGAATGGGTTTATTTCGTGTGGTTAGCAATTTTAGGAGCGCAGTACACTATTTTATACCTACAATTCATGAGTTTAATTTACTATAGATTACTATATTTAATATTGGGTATTTCTATGGCTTGACGCTGCGGGATTTATAGTGGTAATAACATGACATAAATTAGCCAATAATACAGCGGCAAGCATAATTTGTCGAACGTCTTAAATTTTGAAGGCGAGGTCGTTTATTCTTGTGTCGAGAGGTAAGTGCTAATTTTTAATCTTGAAATATTTAATTCATCTTGCAGTATATTTAACTAATTATTTCATTTTTAAATACATAGTTAATATTTCTTTATGATTCGTTTAGTCCTATTCGCCTAAAGCAATAATATTAATAATTCCATTATATTCCATTTTTAATTAGCTTACATCTTCAATAATTTTTAATTATTGTCGTGACCGTTTGGGTAACATTACCGATTTATTGGTAAATATTTGCGTCTCTCATTAATCGAATTCATGTAATTGGAAAGAGGCCAAGTCCAAATGTAAGGAGAACGTAATTAGTTTATCGTTCAGTGGTCACGCACATTTTTTACGTATTCTCATTCAAATTGAACAGTATTATTTGGGTTACTTTTTAAAGTAAATTCTATATATTCCTGCAAAGGTAGTAAATTTCTCCGAATTTTCCCTCATAGTATTGCTGGTTTTAATATTTTTTCTTTTCAAGCTTATTTAGTTAAATTTTCAGTTTACTTGTTACGTATAGCTATAAGTAGTAGTATAGTATAGCTATTAGCACTCGCCCTGTCTCGTCGTCTCAACACTGATGTACCGACATTACTTTGCATGTATGAGAGGTTAATCTCACATATGTAAATTTATCTGGTTTTTATCTTTTATCTAAATTTCTATCTCGATGCGAGATAGTGATTACCTTATCTTTATCTTTAATTGAGTTGACGCTTTATTACGCTCAATTATCGTTTATGTGCCAAGGGCCGAAATAAAAAGTAATAGCAATTACTTAATTTGAGTTATAGAGGTTGGACCTCTATTTTTCTATTTAGTATCAAATTCAAGTTATCTTTTATTTAGATTTACCGACAGTCATTGAATTGGAAATGTATTTCTTTAATTTATCGCAAGATAGAGATCTGTGAGACATTTGCGAATTATAAGGGCAAATTTCTGATATTCTTATCTTTATATTTATTTATATTTAAGTATTCATATTCAGTTCGCATTGTCTCTAGGAACTCTGGCGCCCACAATACACAAAAAAAATCACTGCTAGTAAAAGAACGACGACCGACCCCCTAAGAAAAATAAAAACGAGTCTCATGCATTTGAACAACTAGTATTTCATTACAAAATGGAGCACAATGCCATACTGAATTAAATAATTAATATTTCAACTAATTTTCGTTATAAATTGACACCCAACTGCTCAATATCGCTACAAGGCTACAGTAGAGCTCTGGATCATAATATAGTGTTCCACCTCCTTCTTTCGCAAGGCAGTCTGCTTTTTCGTTGCCCTCTATGCCTCTTACCTGATTGCGTCTTGCTAATTGTTTTAGGGTTTGCTTGAATTCCCAGACTAGCTTTGACACGCACTTGAAAGCCTTTAGAGCTTTTAGGGCCGCCTGGCTGTCTGAGAATATAGATGTGCTTTCTGTGAAGTCCTTGTGTGAGGAACTCTTCTGCACATATAGTTATAGCAAGCACTTCCGCTTGGAAGATGGCCATATATTTGCCTAGCGGTTTGGAAAGCTTATAGTTTGGACCTGAAATGCCCAATCATGTTCCTTTCGCTAGTTTTGAACCATCTGTGTACCACAGCAATGCATTGTCGGTCTGAGGTAGTTTTTTACTCTCCCATGATTGTTGGCCATCAATAACCACTGCGAATGGGACATCTAGGTCCAACATGACCCTATTTAGTCACTTGGTTTGCTGGCATTTTCCAGGTTTATTTCTTCTAAGATGCGCAGGTCACCAGTCAAATCTCCAGGCTTGAATTTGCCTCTTTGAATAACCTGTGAGCACTGATAATCGCCTCCCTCTTCACACTGAGATGAATAGGAGGCATGTTTAGCATTACATCTAAGGCTGCGGTAGGACACGTTGACATTGCCGCTGTTATTCCCAGGCATATCAGCCTTTGCACTTTATTAAGTTTGATCCGAGCGGCGACCTGCTGGGTTTTTGGCCACCATACCAGCGAGGCATAGGTGACCATGGGCTTTATTATTGTTTGGTAGATCCGATATACCATTTTTGGTTTTAGGTCTCATGTCTTGCCAACTAGTTTGCGGCATGTCCAGATTGCCGCTGTGGCTTTAGAGATGGTGTTCTCTGGATGCTTGTTCCAGGTAAGTTTACGGTCCACTGTGACCCCTAAATATTTTACCTCAGTGGAAAAAATTAACTCCGTGTAGAATGGTCGCTCTCATTTTTGTAAACGGGACAAGAATGGTTTTCCTAGGATTTAGGGAGAGTTCCTCCCCTTCACTCCAATTCTTGATGATATTTAGGCCATTTTGCATGCGGTTTGAAATTACGCCTTCATGTTTGCCCTTTATTATTACTACTAGGTCGTCTGCGTAGCCTAGAACTATAAATCCAGCTCTACTCAGAGTGGTAAGGATTTTGTCCGCTGCTAGTGTCCACAGTAGGGGAGGGAGAACAGCTCCTTGAGGGCACCTTTTCACTGTGCTGACGGTTGTTGACGCTTTGTTTATATATACAGCAGTACTATTATGTGACTTTTTTTTAAGTTAATTAATATACAAACAAATCTCACGATCATTCTTCATTCGCCTTGACAAAATGGTGAATTAACTATCAGGCATGTTATCATTTTCTGACCATTACAGACGTTTCCTTGAAATTGGCTTTCTGAAAAATTTGATTTGCTTTACAATTTACCTTTTTAACCGTTCCAGTATTATAAGTAGAAATAAAGGCTTGATAAGACATTTAGATTAATCACTCTAATAAATAAAATCTCAACCAATCTATGTTTCGCATATATATTTTCTCAAGATTTGGTAAAATATCTTGAAAACACTCTGTATATATGTTTGAAGATCTTCAACTTCATGCCTCGACAGTATTTTGAAAGCGTCATTGCCCATTTTATAATTGGTTCGTGTTGTAAAGCAATTTAATCGACAGTTTTCGTTTCAATGGTGTACAATTACAGGCCGCCTGAATACTAAGAAAATACTAATTTATATAATTTACTGTACAAATTAGAATCACTTCAATACGCATATTATTTAACATTTAGTATATGTACAAGTATTCGAATATGTAGATATGCAAAAAAAATAGTTGCTACGTGCCCAAAAATATATCGGTTGATTGAACCAGTCCCCTATATTAAAAAATATAGTTTTAGGCCCTCTATGTAATGAAGAGCTTAACGAAGAACAAGAATCTAGCCTAGTAAAATGGCTCACCTCGTATAGGAATTAAGATATAACAAAAAAAAACAAAATCGATCGGAAGTAAAAAGCTAGGAACTTAATAATTATAAATCGTTAACCAAGGTGTTGCAATATGTATGCAACAAACACCAAATACAACAAAAAAATTAAGATAAAAGCAAAAAAAGCAATACAGAACAACGACCTTATTACACTAAGAATGCGCTAATCCCGACTCAGATCTTTCCATCCGTCGAGGTAACGAGAAAGAATGCTAAGGGCGTAATACCCAGATGAAATCCTCAACAACACCACAGAAATATGACCCTGAAACTAAAATCTGTTGTAATAGACCGGGGTTAGTATATGATTCTGAGTAAATTGTTTCCACAAATTATTTCATAATTATTTTAATTTATTCAAAAATAGTTCAAGTTTGTACTAGCTCTCCAATAAATAAAACTTAAATAGATTAAGTTTCGAATTAGATCGCCAAAAGAGAACATTCAAATAAAGTAATAATTTTATTTAAAAATATAAAATTTAAATTGAAATTCAAATTTCAATAATGCCCGGACCGCATCTAAAATTAAATATTTTGCCTAAGAAAATGCAGGAAAATGTACAAAATTAGCACTTATCATATGCCTTATTAAAATAAAATAACTTACTATTGAAATATATTCCAAATAAGCGGCATTGTGTTTAAATTCAGCAGAACCGGAATGAGACTCAAGGTGCAGCCGACTTTTAATTATTTTTTTCTACTGCATTATAACGCGCGACAAAAGTAACTAATTACAAGGATTATCACCCACTAGTTGAACGTTTCCTAAGCAGGTCCCCCAACACTTTGCTTTAAAAGAAACCTTGGCCAGGGGGCGTGTCTATTACGAATAATCACCGAGCAAAGACCCTGGATCGGAATGCAAAAGTCGTGTAAACCAATTTCAATTATCCTAATTTGGAACACTCGGCGGTATTGAATTTTGTGCTCTCTTAAATTCTAAATATTAATTAGTATTTTAAAACGGAAAGTGGCTTGGCCTAAGCTAATTTCATTATAACTAAGGTTACATTTGAGTACAGAAAAGTAGAAGGAAGTTACTGACTGCCAGGTGGAGAAATATGGGTTGTTGCCCATGGTCTCTAAGTAAATTATTTTCATCAAAATAGGGTGTCAACACACTGGTACTGCGAACCTGGTTTAAGAAAATGAACAGGAGTTAAAGAAATTACCGAAAACACAGTAAGTATATAAATGGGTGTAATCGGCGTTCATTACACTATTATAAATCAACGGTCCCAAAAACTTAGTATATCACTGAATGTTCACTGGCTAATTACTTAGAGCTAAATTACTTAATACACACTTCAATGTGTCAAAAGACAGATTGTTGGAGGCATACCACTCCCTTACCTGGGCCAAGTCAGCATCAATCAAATCACCCAACATATTCGCAGTATGAGCATGTCACAATATTGACGTGTCCTCAGCAAAGAGAGTCAAAATATGACATATTTGTACTTACAGAAACCTGGCTTCACAGCGGCATTTTCGATGCCGAACTCTGTTTCGCCCACTTTCTCATCTATCGCAAGAATCGCTCATCAGAGACCAGTATTTTCAAGAGAGGCGATGGAGTACTAATAGCCACTCATAAATCCTTGCCTAGCAAAATATTACATGTTCCAGAAACTACTGAACAGATCTTCGTTTCAGTTGGTACTGACGAAGCGGCTTATATACTTCCAAATTCTCCTGTCTAAACATACTCAACATTCTCAGAAACTATGGTTGGCCTGGCTTTGAGAATGCCAAACTTTCCTTTGCATATTATCGGTGACTTTAGTTTGAGACGTGCGCTATGGCAGGACAGTGATTATTTAAGGGGGCGCAGACAGATTGTCAGGGCCTTCAGTGTCCCCTCCGGAGTGCCCCAAGGGTCTCACGTTGGTCCACTTCTCTTTAATGTTTTCATTAATGATATACATGAATGTTTCACTTGCAGTCACTGCTTGCTTTTTGCCGATGATCTCAGATTAAGTTTCTGATCAGGACTCCTGAGGATTGTGATAAACTCCAGTATGACTTGATTAATTTGCAAAACTGGTATATGAAGATTGGCATGAATCTCAACCCGGGCAAATGCAAGGCCATGACCTTTTCCCGCTCCAGGACATCCATAAATTTTCAGTACAAGATCAGCCAATGCTATCTCGAGAATACATCTTTTGTCAAGGACCTGAGTGTCACTTTGAATTCAACTTTCCAGTTTTCTCAACATTTTTATAATGTTGTCAGTAAGGCTTTTCAAATGCTGGGTTTTATTAAAAGAACCACTGAAATCTTCACTAGTCTTGGGGCTTTGAAGACCCTCTTTTGCGCTCTTATTCGCCCCCCATCTAGAGTATGCCTCTTGCGTCTGGTCTCCCTTTTATGGCATCCATGTTCAAACTCTTAGTATGGTCGCGCACAACTTTTCGAAACAGGTGGTATACAAATTAAATATCCTGGATAACTATACCGACTCTGAAATACTAACTCTGCTCAATATGTCACCAATTATAATACGTCACACATTTTTTTTATAATATATTACACGGAAGAGCCGCAGCTTCGGAATTGCTCCACAATATTGAATATCAATTCCTTTCCTTCCTTCCTTCTAGAGCTACAAGATCTGCGGACGGCTTCCATTATCCAATTCACCGAACTAATTACGGCCTAAGTACTTTCATTCCCAGAACTACCCGACTGGCTAGTCAACATCATGAGATAGATTTTTTTGCATCTTGCATTTCTGTGTCAAGTCTTTAACTGTGATAATCTGTGATGCAAGTAAGTGACTAAACTAAATTGGAATTTGATTGAGTTTGAGTTGTAGGGGTATCTGTATCTGTTTTGTTGTTTCCTGTATTATTATTTTCTAGTCTGCTGATAACTGTCAGGACTATTTAGGTTGTCTAGACTATTTAGAATGTATAGCACTAATTATTGTAATTGGGCTTTGCCCGTTGATAAATAAAAATAAAATGAAATAAAATAAAATAGGATTCGGTATGTCAAAGTCTTCGACGGGAAGTATTGCTTTGCTAGACAAGTGATGCTAAATCTTTGTATTAACGGGTCGATTTATACTATGTTGGGGTTTGGAACCTTCGGCAACATGCACTAAAACAGAGCTTTATCCACAATACCGAAACAGAATTTTTGCACTCGACGCGCGTTTCGCTAACCATGTTAGCATCATCAGGAGAAGTGAATTTCTTAATCATCTTAATCATCTCCTGATGATGCTAACATGGTTAGCGAAACGCGCGTCGAGTGCAAAAATTCTGTTCCGGTATTGTGGATAAGGCTCTGTTTTAGGGTCGATTTATAGGTAATGTTGGTAAAAATGCCAGGCCAGAAACTGAATTTTTGTTGTTTCGCTTCTAGAATTGGTCACGTCGCGTCGTTACTTTTTGGTAAGTTTTCTATTGGAGCAAACAGTGTGGTTGTGACTGAACAGTTTTCAGTGTCTTTTTGGGCAGATCTACTGTCCAGCCTGTTCTTTGGAGTTTTGGACTATACCTTGCCTTGTTTTTTCAGTTTAGTTGTCTATTAGTGCCTAAACTCTGCTCTTTAATTGTGATTTTACATTGCTTCGCTTTAACCAACTTTTGAGGCAACATATCCAGCGCCAGTGGATTTCTATAGACCTTGAAAAGGTAAAACTGTTTTTCTTTTTATTTTGGATTTTCCCAGGAAATTTATCTTTCTTTTATTGGTCTGTCTGTGAACGTTCCTTTATTATTTTGGGGCGTTTTATTTTAGCAAGACCTTAAGTCCTTAGTTTCAATTTTATCCAGACAAATCTCATTTTGGAGTACATGCTCTAAGCTTAGAGCTTTAAAATGGTTAGATAGTTTCTTATTTCACGGATTGTAATTAGAGTGTAATTTCTTTATATCCAGTCCTAGTCGGTGAAGAAGAAGAAGTGAAAGCCTTACGTGATCACGTCGAGTAGAAGTCCTGGTTGTCTAATAGTAATATTTGTTACTTTCGTTACTTAATTGAATTTTGTTCCAACAGGAATTCTATATCTAAATAGCTGTAGGAAATATTAAATACCGTTTCTTTTATTCAACTCCACTCGACCCGAAGTGAATTTGTTTTTAATATTGTACGGGAGCAGCCTTTTCCAGTTCATGGAAATAAACTAAGTTTCATTTTCACCGACCTATCTGTTTTATTTCGTTTAACTATAATATTAGTGCTCCAACAAACAGGATTTGCGTAAGTATATTTGTATTGTTTTCGCCTATTTCTTTTGATTAATTTAACTTAACCTCTAATTATTGTAACCGATTTATCTCTGGCTAGATTTAATCCTAACTTAACTTCGAGTTATTGTTCGATTTCGGCGAGTTGAATCACGTTAGCGTCTTCTTTTCTTTGTGAGTGGCGGTATCACAAAAATTCTTAACAATTGGGGGGGGGGGCGTTTTTTTACTATCTTTAACAGTGGATTGACATCATTTGACAATTTTTGAGAAAGTCACTAAAAGTGCGTCTGCTGATTAATATCGTATGAATTGTGGCGTATTGAACTGTGTTTATTGGTGTGTAAACACGTTTTTCTCTATGGAGGAAGGCAGAAGTGATGGTTCAGAGCTTGATTACGAGTCTGAATTGAGCGAAGGTGACCACGGCAAAGGCGAATTGGCGATGGAAGACGAAACAGTCTCCATAGTACATTGGCTGTGAATTTGTGATTTTGGTAGCTAGTATCTAGCAGATTGTGGCTGCCGAAATGGCAAAGGTGACAAGGCAAAAGGCGGCCTTTGGTCCTGGCGGTATCAAGAGCAACAGGAAGGGCAAACAATCAGGTGGGAGCGTTCCTATGGTGGTAGAGCATGCTTGCAGCGAAAGGGTGGACTCCGCTTGCAGTTCTGGCTGTATGGGGTCAAGGGCAAGGGCAGGTGGCGACATTATGGACGCTTTCGGTCTTGACAGTCAGGACTGTAACGTAGTGAGGTGGTTGAGCAGAATAGATCAGTTGGACGATATTCATGCCTGGTGAAACTATGAGAGGTCATATTTTATGCAGGCGAATGTGCAAGGCGCTGTAAGGAGCTGGTTTAATCGGCTCGATAAGTATTTCCTCTCATGGAAGGACTGAAAGACGGCTCCTAGGAAGGTGATTCCTAGGGTGCATGATTTTGCTCAGCTGCTTAAGGAATTGATGGCAAGGGTTAAATTGGACGGCGAAACCATGACCCATTATTATCATGATAAATGGCGTTGATCGAAAGGTGCGAAAGCATTGTGAAAAAGCAGCCAAACTTTTCTCACAAATCAATAACCAAATTATATTTCTTCTTTTCTTAGTTCTACAGAATTTTATTTGCATGTTTAATATTTTTTATTCATGCAACCTTGTCAACTATTTGGAAAACCAGATGCATTTACCTCACCTTACCTTACCATTTTTCCTCTGCTTACATTGGAAAATAAAGTTAAGAGACACATCATGAAGTATGTTTTAATTAACCACAATGCTTTTAGGCAAAAGGTCATTGTCAGTCAGGATATTTAGCTTTCCTTAAACGTTTTCAGTTTGCTTATATAGTGCACATTACCTTTATAGATTTCCTATCGGAAATACTGTGTTAATTGTGTGTTTGTTGAACATTTTCCAGCTTAGCGCGTTCCGAATATGAAAACTTTTTCCAGAGTTACGATAAAATGGCTGGTTAGAGCATTGCACCTCCAACGGCATGCCCCATTACTTAAAAATGTATGTATCGTACGGCTTTAGGAAATAATTCTTCAGACTATCGAGACAAATCCTGAAAACATGTAACAGATAGAGGTCAAATAAAGTCGGTTATTTCACCTTTGATCCTAACATCTATTATGTTAGTCGGTCAAGCTAAATATAATACTACTTATTCGTTTAGATATCTGCATGGTTGTCGTATAACCCTAGCCTTTTATCGGAGTATTGATAGGATTGATGGGGCTTTATGAAACACTGGCTTAACAAATCAATAAGTTGTACTGTATTCTGGCCATCCCTATTGAGAAAACCTTCAGTTACATGCATTTATAGCAGTGTGTTTCAAAACATTCAATAATTCTCTTATCTTCCCGAATAATCACCTTCTCGATGATAATGTACATTAAAACACTCTCGTGGATATTGTTACAGTTTTTTTTTGTGTCCGGATTAGCGGGACAATAGCCACACAACTTTCAATTTCATTACTGCCAATAATCGCTTAATCGAGCAGGTATCGGTGCACGGTCCTACTCTGAACCGCTTTTCTATGGTTCCGCCTGACGCCAAAGAACAATTGATATCGCGCTGCCCACCTGAATCGAGCTACGGATATCGATTATTCTGTGGCGTCATATTGGTTTCGGAGTTTGTCAGTTATTTTCCTGGATTTGTTTCAATATTTAATATGAAAAGTTAAAAATTCAGTTATTGTTTATTTCTGATATGATAGCTTTCGGATGAGATGAGACAGCTGCCAATAATTGTTGGTTGCCTATTGAAGGGTTCTCTTGGAATGTTGTCAGTTGTTCTCTAGCGATCCTCGTGCGAATTTAATGTGTTTGTGGGCGAAGCCAACAAGAAACAACATAATTTATTGATATGCTACCATCAGTTAAGTGTAAGCAGGCAGTGGTTGCGTTGTGTTCCCTAAATTTGGCAACACCGCCCGGTTTTTTCGCAGCTGGTTCTTGGCTAAAGGTGCGTTTAGGCCTGAATTATTGCGCCGCGTGTTCATACTTTTAGCGCTTTTGATGTAAGGACTTCAAAATGGCCGCGGATCGGGATAAGTTTCTGTTTGATTGATCATTGTGGATAATAGTTTTATCGTTTTTCTTTGTCCTGCCAGCAATACATATCTTACAGCTTTATTGCGTATTGAAGAGGTTATTAAATTTGGTGGCAACCAACTTGTTATATTTTACGTGGTGTTGCAGGACAATGTAAAGCTGGCCCTGGCCCTTAAATATTGAACCTTGGCATTCGAGGTGGACGATCTTGACTTGACCTCGTTATCTTTCTTGGTAAACCCTCCAAAGAGGAGGTAGTGCGTAAGCCTGATAAAAAGTTTAAGAATTTCTAATTTGCCCTTACGGAGATAATTTTATTTCGGGCTAGAGAAGTTGGCATATTTACCAGTTTGGTGTAGTAAATTAATTGGCTGTGAAGTTGTTGGATTTTGTCTGAAGTCAATATTTTTCTTCGTAACTGGCCACGTGCGGAAGATTCCGGAACAAAATACGCTGTTTTCTTCCTCAAAGGGTGCCTGTAGGAGAAAGTCTTGCTCCCATTCTTCATCACCCCCAAAACCTGTACTGCACAATACTGCTATATAGAAAGTGTTATTCTTGAATCATGTTCAAAATTTATTAATTTATGCACTTTTTATATCATGCAATATCATCGAACATAAGATAACTTCGACCTGGAACAGGCTTAGCATACCTTTTTTATATTCATTACTTTTACAAGAAGTAATATTCAGGGGACATGAAGCATATTGCATAGGTATGTATGATACCGTCCTCGGTATCATTTTGCAGTCGATCACTTATAGCTGATGCCTTTGTCCTTATGGGGACTCGTGTTGGATATAGGATAAAGGTTGTATAAGATTTTTAATAAATTTCTTTTCTACTTTGAATTTTTGATTACAAGAACTTTTAAAGTACTACATAAGCTTAGTATATGATTTAATATTAATTGCATCAATAGATAGGCTTTGATCTGGATAAGCCTTGATCTTGCCTAGGCTTTTAATTTCTTTTTAAGAGCAAATTAAAGTGAAACAGCGGATAGATTGTTTAATGTTGCCTTAGGGCTTTTTATTATGTCAAGCACTTATAGAGTGATATGATATTGTCTATATGGCCTTCGTCATTTTGTATATATGTATGCCTCTGGTAGGATACTATTTACTAGCGTGGGCGTGGTTTAAGTAATGCTCAGAGTTTTTATGTTATATTTCCTTATTCTTACAATTTAATTTATACTGCGGTAAATGACAAACATTGTCGTTCCGACTGAATAACTGTCTCATTATAATAATTTTACGTAATGGTATTTCATAAACTGACTCGTTATGGTTTATTTATGTACAACTAGGGACGCGTATACCATGATAGATGCACACAAGGTTTAGTAGTAATAAATATTATCCTGACGACTTTTCATTACTAGTATGATGAGACGATAGATATCTTATGCATATTGCGTTAATTATTAATTTGTTGAAATTTATTTTGATCTTTCGTAATCATTTGGTATATTATATTGTTATTTCCGATATAGCTAACCGTGCCTACCAATTGTTTTATTATTCTTTTATCTATTTCACTTCAATTATAATTCAATTTAATTAAAATTATAGTCTCAATGTATACACAACTGAATTTTTCCAAGTAGGTAGCTAGTTCAGTTTTCTTTCCCATTTAATTCAAAGACCGTGAGCTATTGATACCTTGCCCTATATGGTCTAGTTCTATAATTGTGAGCATATATTAACTTATTATCATTTGTTATTATATCGTTTTCATTCCGCGTTTTTTTTATATTTATATCATTCTGTTTACGGAAAGAAACACGACATCACTTGAACGCATCCAATAAACTTAAATCTGCACGAACGTACCGTCTTTTATTTGCTCTGAGATACCTCAACCAAACAAGTGTAGTTAATAGTAATAGTCGTTTGATTTTTGAGTCGCCCTTAAGGATTCTTAAGACCGAGAACCTTCTAGTTTGGATCTGCGGATTTAGTTATTTCAAACTAGTGGCGCCCTGGTCAAAAGTAAATAATTGACCCACTTCCACGCCGACGCGCGACGAGCAGTCGGAGCACATGTTGCGTTGGCCGCATCCTTAAGGGTAGGTAACAACTTATTTATTTTATATTGCTAACTCATTTAAAAGGGTTTTACGCGCAACAGTACTAGAAGAATTAAAAAAATGGATAGAGTAAGCCATATAGAAGTCCAACGAATTCTATATGATAATTTCTTTTACCCATACCATTTACAACGAATGCAGGCACTTTATGCTGAAGATTATGTACGACGTCTTAGATTTTGTACCTGGTTTCTAAGTAAGTGTAATCATGTTTTTTTTTTATTTCATTCACCCGTTTTATTACTGACGAAGCTAGATTTACAAGAAATTGTATAGATTACCATATGTGGGCTGATGAAAATCCGCATGGAATAATACAATCTCAGTACCAGCAACGATTTTCCCATAATGTTTAGGCGGGAATTCAAGAAGTTTTTTTGATTGGCCCTAAAGTCCAATATCTGGATTTTTTTTAAATGGATTGCAACCTTTATTAGACAAGGTCCCAGTTGAAACACGCCAGAATATGTGGTTTATGCATAATGCTCCAGCTCACTTTAAGAGTGAAGTGATAGAATACCTTAGGGAAACATGCCCTGTACCTCGGAAATGAAACCCCTTAGGGCATAACTTTAGAAAAGAAAAACCTTTAATTTTTTACCGAGGAATCCACCGTTTAATTTATTTCCAGCGTTTATATACTTGAAACCAAAAAGGTCGAAGAGAAAGAGAATAGATTAAAGCGATTCTGAAAAAAAATCAACTTTTATTTAATTTATTTCTAAATAGTGCTTTGTTCTGCGCTGTGTCTGACATCAAGGGAGAATGATTCAATATTTTTTACTATCATAAAAGATAGAATTTCTAGGTTGGGTGGAAGTAGGAATTGGAAGAGAAATATTAATATGCTTTTTTTTAGAAAGACGTGTATTATGAGCAGAATTATCGATTATATACTCTTTGTATAAGTTAAAATTTAATTTGACAAAAATAGCCTACAAGAATCTCCAACATTTGGGCTAGTAAGTCGAATTAATTTGGAATTTATTTTCATCAGTAATATATCTGATTTTCATGATTTTTTAATACGTTTATTTTTCGAACGGCAACAGACACGCATTGTATTCTTTTCTGTTCTATTATTGAACTAGGTATATCATGCTTATTCACATGAGAATAATATTATGAGGCATAAGTAAGCTTTTTGTCCCAACTCTGTTATAGTTAGACCGGAAGTGTATGGCACTTCCTACGCTCCTACATATATAAAAAGTCAGGTCAATGTTATAAATATATGATATTCACTTTCCAGTTTCAAGGTGTCGCTCCAGCTTTTTTAACACGTACAGAGTCAATATTGATCGGTGAAATTCAATAATATTTACCCAATTATTAAATTTTTAACGTAAAACATATCCCACATTTCAAATACTGATTATTTGGAAAAAAAATGTTATTCACATTAATTTAACATTTCACATCAAATGGTTCTTTTAATGCTTTTCTCACTGACAAATTTAGTTCATTAGCCGACAAACAATATTTTCAACATTTCGGACAGGGAACGTTAACGTTATATGAATGAATGTAAAATATTTATTTTACGATACCATAAACATTGATTTACTTAGAAATAATTTGAGCATGATTTATAGATTAAAAAGGTGATTAAATTTTGTAAAATATGATGGAGCATATTTCTTACACTTGGATTATTAAATTATTTGAATGAATATTTTGTATGTTAAGAATGCCCTTATGCTCTATTGGTATAGATTTTTCTACACAGATTGGAATTTATTATTTCTGGGGCTACAGAGAATCATATTTATAATAGGAAAAATCTGTTGAAAACATGAAAGAGAAACAAAATTTATGGTGCATCAAAAAAATTAAATATTATCCTCAACTTTCTTAGTTTGAACCATTCCCAGTTGGGGTGAATATTTTTTGCTTATTTTTATAAAATTTGATATATTAGGAACACCGAGGTGAAATGGGGAGGGGATCGTAACGTTCGAAATTATGTTTTGAAGTGTAGATGACTGGTATAAATTCGAAAAACTTCAGGGCCATCTATTTAGATATTATAAACAAGACTACAAATAAAAAATGCAAATAAAGCGGTTTTTATTTTAACTTAAA
>MU182540.1:174035-215836 GCA_016904865.1 Pissodes strobi | reverse complement strand
AGTTGAAGTCCAGAGAGTAATTATAATTCAAAAACGAATAATTCGTCTTTTATTCGACTTACCCCACGCTCGTTGAGTAGTATAGGATTTTTTTGTGTGTGTGTGTGTGTGCCGAACATAAATAATAATAAAAAAATATCTTAAATATAGCATTGTCAAAATTAGTTTATTCTAAACATCAACTTTTATCAAAAATATAATTTTCTGTGAAATCAACCATAAAAAGTTTTCTATTTCTTAACTAGATCTGGGCACACGCTGTATACCACCGCCAAAAATACCATTAAAATTTCACTGAATCTGGTCTGCTGCTCTATTTAAATAAGTTATTTTCCTTTGGCAATGTTCCTATTAATAATTCACATATTATGCAAATCCGGAAAAAGGTTTTCTAAGGAGAAAATTGAATATTTCCCCATGAGAACGATATTTTTAAATACGATAAATTGGACCCTGAGGAAATTTGTTTTCTTTCTCTTATCAAATATTTAGAAAATGTTTCGTACACGCACAACATCGCCGCCGCCGACAGTCTAGAATTTATTTTACATCTTTGGCAGAATTTTTTTGAAGCTGCAGCATTTTCTGTGTAGATGTTTATTTTTTTTACTTTTCGCACAAAGCTCATAACATAAACCACAAACTTTTAAGATTACTTTTAAGACCCTTCACTTTAGGCAATGGCCCATTATAAGGGAAAAATTAAAAACTTTGACCGCATGTACAATGCTTTCTAGGAGGTTTTTGGATAAATCTTACGCACATCTGCAAAGAACATGCGTTCATTATCTCCCCTAAAAAAATACTCGGACAGTGTCTTCTTCAATGATTATGTGAAACTTTACAGAAAAGTCTATCATAAGACTATAAAAGCTGCCAAGCACATTTATTATAATGAGAGGCTGCTGGCTAAATTCGGTATCGTTGCTAAAGAATCATGGTCTATTGTGAATGACTTAAGGAATAACACTTCTTCGTCTAGCACAATCGTTAATTCGCCTGAGAACCTAAAAAATTACTTTGTAAATGTGGCTAAAGGTTTAATGAACAACATAACTCCTTCTCATGATCCACTTTGATATCACTCTAATGCTAATGCGAATTTAAACAGTTTCTTCTTTACGCCTGTAGCATTTGCCGAGCTTCGTAGTAAAATTAAAGACATTAAAAACAAATCCTCATCTGGGACTGATGGGCTTACTCTGAAAATGTTCTCAAACGTGTCAGAATGCACATTAAACCATCATACTAATTTAATTAACAAGTCATTCCAAAATGGGGTTTTTCCATACTGTCCTTTGCATAAAGGAGGAGATGTATGTTTTGTACTCTAGCCCTAGCTTTGTCTACAAATTGTGAATTTTTTTGACAATAAAGCATCTTATTATTATTATTACTATTTTATTAAAGGAACACTTTTGAGCACTAACGCTGACGAACTTTGGCGCTGTGCAGAAGTCTCTCAAATAGTTTCCAATGTTGTAATGGACTTATATAAAAAAATATATGGCATATTTATTAAACGAAAATAAATTCTTAATTTAAGGGGAAGTTACGTCCTTCCCCTTAAATTAAGAATTTATAGTAGAAATTTAGAATTAAAGCTCAATAGGAGGAGCCTTTGCAAAACCCCTTTTGAACCGTCCGCCATACAATACATTCGGAAACTCAAAGGCTTCGAGGGTATGTGTCCTTCCATTATTATGTTTTTTTCTTTATTATAATTAATAGGTAGATGAGGATTTAACCACACTATGACCTATCGTTCGCTAAAATTTAAATTTTTGACAAAATCTTTTATCTTTGAATATGCTCTGATACTGTATTTTTATTTCGCAATGTTCCTATTAATAATTCACACATGCAAATCCGGAAAAAGGTTTTTTCTAAGGCGAATATTAAATATATTCCCATGTGAACGTTATTTTTTAGATTCTATAAATTTTCTATATTTCTCTCGTTAAATATTTATAAAGCATTTTGCACACAGTTGAGAATTTATTTTAGGTCTTTGCACAATCTGTTTTTTTTTAGGATCTTCCGTTTTAGGCGATGAGCTATAATCAGTCCATTATGAAGAAAGAATTATAAAGTTTGACTGTATGCGCAATCTTCGCATTAATTGAATAATAATATATGAATAATTAATCTAGAAAGCATAATTAATATATGGATATTAACCCCTTTAAGGCACAGTGGTTTTCTTTTTAATAAACATTAATAAACTGGTTTCCCGTTGAAACCTTGGTGTATATCAATGTTTTCCATAAAGAATCTTTCAGGTATTTTTCTCAAAGAAACACTCTACCGCTATTCGCTAGTATCTCAAATATTTTTCTGCTTCACTCTGCAGTTCGGTAATTCAATGTTTTAAAGGGCTTATACAAAAATATGAAATACTAATTAAACAAACATAAATTGTAAAATTCGAGGGGAAGGACGTAATTACTAGAAATTTTCTTCCTAAATTCCTGTAGAATTATATCTTTATAGAAGGAAAGGCCTTTGCGAAACACCCTGTGAGCCGTCTTCCATGCAACACGATCGGAAACTCAGAGGTTTCGGAGGTGTTACATTTTTCATTAGAATTAAGAAATGAAGATTAAGCTGCACCTCCACCATATCGAACATCAACACTACCATGGCAGAAGTTAAGCTTCATCACTGTGATATTCGTAAAATCGTTAAAGAACTAGATAGGCAAAAGGCATCAGGACCGGACGGAATATCTGGCATCGTGTTAAAGAAGTGCATCCAATACACACGTCCTAAAATTATCGCCCAATTGTCTTGCTTCCAATAATCTCCAAAGTCATGGAACGGGTAGTCAATCAGCATCTACTTAAATACCTTGAGACCAACAGATTAATTAGCGAGAAACAATTTCGCAAAGAGAGATCGACAGGAAATATATCTCGAATCTGGAAATGGTGAGAGGTTGGCCTTAAAAGATCACGGCACTTAGGCCCCAGTTGTCATCGCCCAGTCTAGTGTTGTAAAAAAGGCGGCGATGTTGCCCGAGAAGGCTGTTCTGAGAAATGCCATGGTTGGCCATCGTTCTCGAAAAATGGATTTCCTTAGTTCCAAAAGAGCGTCGCAATGTCACTCATATATGGCGTAGGGTAATTGAGAACTACTGAGAATCTCGAGCGATTGCGTTGGATAATTCGCAGGCATTCGACAGAGTTTGGCATGACGGATTGCTCAACAAACTGCCTTCCTTGGCATCGCCAGTGTCTCTCTGCAGCTGGTTTGCCAGCTTCTTTAAGAACCGATCTCTGCACGTTGCAGTTGATGGACACATCTCAGACAAATTCACCATTAATGCGGGCGTGTCTCAGGGCGCAATACTTTCACCAACTCTGTTCCTAATCTATATTGATTACTTGTTGACTGAAACCAATAATCCTGTTTACAGTTTTGCAAGTGACCCTTGTCTCCAAATTTAGATCTAAAACGCCTTTACCAACGACTGAGACTTATCACCGCAGACAGGAACAGATTACAGCAATTAGTCAAGATCTAGAGTGGGTTCGAACTTGGGGCGACAGAAGTTTGGTCCAGTTCAATGCAGCTAAATCCCAAGCGGCGACGTTTACCAAGAAAGATAAACTGCCTGACACCATTATGGCAGGATCGGCCATTCCTTCATCCTCGTCAATCGGGCTACTGGGTGTCTGGGTCAACAGCAATATCTCCTGGCATGGCCACGTTGCTACGTCGCAAAATCAGCCTCGCAAAAGCTTGGTGTGCTATTTCGCAACAAAAAACTTTATACAAAGCGCAATTAAGACCGTGCTTGGAATACTGCTCACACATCTGGGGTGCCGCACCGAAGCACACCCTAAGCTGCTGGATTCCATTCAGAAGAGAGCTGTGCGTCTCGTCGCCTGCCTGAGGTTGACCCGGGATCTGGATAGTCTGGAACACCGCACACATGTGACCGAGATATCGCTGTTTTACAGATATTTTCTCGGCAGACGTTCCCAATATTTGGCCCGCCTCATTCCGCGCACAGCAGCGCCTGTCAAAGAGTCACGACAGACGGCAAGAGCGTACCCGTTCGTTATACAACTGGAAACACTTAGAGCATCGCTTTAAAATGTATCCCTTGTCTGGCGCACTGTATCGCTGTGGAACTCACTCCCAGGACATCTGTTTCTCCCAAATTACAACCTACAGCTATTCAAGAACCGTGTCAATCAACATCTTCGCACACACAGCTCGTCGAGTGTCATATGATCTCCCTTTAGTGTGTGTCATTGCCATATAACAAATATATCACCCATATTCAAGTGTAAAAAAACTATTTCTCAATATTCACCGTTAAATAATAACTCAGTTCAAATCTATTATTGTCAAATTTAAGGTAAATCAGTGAATGCATGTTCGGAAAGTCACTTAAAAATCATTAAAATTCCGTATTGCTCTACTCTCACATTAATCCAGTCATTTATGTTACAAGCCTTATAAAATATTAAAGTGTTGATGGTTGCAAAGTAATTAAACCGAAAAAGGTCATACAAACAAAATTTAAATTATAAATACGCGTAATATTCCGAAAGGCTATACTTACCCATATTCTGCCAAAATTAAATTTTTTAACAGTAAAGTCTCTTCGTTGTCTGTTTATTTTACTAGGGCCATCTGGGCTTTCTGTTAAGACGTCACACTAAATAGAAATTCCCAAAATGCAATGAATGCTGCCCAAGTGTAGTGTTTGAATGCTGGATTTTTCACTTTTTGAAGTGTTTTTTTTTTTATGCAAAAATACGTTCTGGCATAATAAAATATATCAATTTTGCAATACACTTTTGTGATTTCAACTTTAAATCACTGTGACCAAATTCCTTGTCCCAGTTTTGGTTTTTAATTTTAGATTATTATTTGGGCCAACGTCCAATGTCCATGTGTTGACCTGCATAAGCTGACTTCTGCACAATCATTTAAATTTCTTGATGAAATCCCATCAGGAGATGAATCTGAAGTAGATATACTTGAACTATCACTTGAAGAAGAACAATTTGCTGAACAAGTGCTGTTATATATGGAAAATTCACATGATAACGATGATGTTACTGATGGCAACCCTTCTAGCGATGCGTGACGAAGTAACAAACCACTTTCTAACTGTAAAAAGTAATTTCAAGCCAATTCCACGTTATTTCAAAAGGACACTTGGTGATTTTTTTGCAATTTCAGGTAAAACTTCGTCTTTTCCTCCAACAAAATTTACTTATTAAGTAAATACAGAAAGGCCCTAAAATTTGGACACGAACAGGTATGACAGAATGTGTTTATGATTTTAAAATCTATACAAAGTGATGTAATTAAAACTTACTGAACTGTTATATTGTGATGAAACGCTTTTACTATCCTAGTTTAAATATAATAACATGCTTTTACCAGTCTATTTTCTTTAGTAAAGATGCAGTTGGGTTCTGCCGGTATAATAATCTAGTTCAAGTGTAAAAACCATGTTTTAATATTCACAGTTAAACAATAACTCAGTTTAAATTTATTATTGTCGAGTTTAAGATAAATCAGTGAATGCATATTCGGAATTAAAATATCAATTAAAGTATTAAGATCTGAAGCAATAGAAAGAATCATTATGATTCAGTGTTGGAAAGGAGCCGTATTCGCTACTCTCATATTAGTTCGGTCATTTAAGTTACAAACTTTATAAAATAATAAGGGATTGATGATTGCAAAGTAATTAAACCCAAAAAGATGATATAAGTAGAAATGTCCATTATAAATATGTGAGAGGAAGCTTATAAATGCACTAAACTAAGCCAAAAACATGAAGTCGACAAGAGCAATTTTACGAGAGAACTGCCGCATATACACGAGTGCTCTACCAGAAATTATTCAGTAAAGATGCAGTTGGGTTCTGCCGGTTCACATAATACAGTAAAGTATAAGTTAAAACGTGAAATAATCTAGTCCAAGTGTAAAAACCATTTCTTAATATTCACAGTTAAACTATAACTCAGTTCAAATTTATTGTCGAGTTTAAGGTAAACCAGTGAATGCATATTCGGAAAGTCAATTAAAGTATAAACATCTGAAAGAGAGAAAGAATCATTATAATTCCGTATTGCAAAAGAGCCGTATTCGCTACTCTCATATTAGTGCAGTCATTTAAGTTACAAACTTTATAAAATAATAAAGGATTGATGATTGCAAAGTAATTAAACCCAAAAAGGTGATACAAGTAGAAATGTCAATTATAAATATGCGAGAGGAAGCTTATAAATGCACTAAACTAAGCCAAAAAAATGGAGTTCAGCAAAAACAATTTTACATTTTACGAAACGAACATAAGTGCTCTACCAGAAGTTCTCCAGTATAAATGCAGTTGGGCTTAGCCGCATGACATAAAACTGTAAATTATAAGGTAAAAGGTATAATAATCTAGTTCAAGTGTAAAAAACCGTTTCCCAATAATCACCGTTATAAATTGAATCAATTGAAATCTATTATTGTGGAGTTTAAGGTAAATCAGGAAATGCATGTTCGGAGAGTCAATTAAAGTATTAAGATCTGAAACAGAGAAAGAATCATTATAATTCCATATTGCAAAGGCGCCGTATTCGTTACTCTCATGTTAGTCCAGTCATCTAAGTTACAAGGTCTATAAAATAATATCTAAACGGAAAAATATGATACAAGTAAAAAAGGTCAATTATAAACACGCGTCTGATTAGTAAAAAGTTTAGTATGAACTCGAACGGTGTATAAGTAATCGTAAATTGTATATTAACATCAATAATTCAGTATCTGTTTAGATAATATAATTCTCTATAATAGCCTATTGAACGATCGTGTATAGTGATTTTGCTCACTATATAATACTCCACAACATCTCATTTAACTGGCGTGTATTTATATTGATTTTATACGCTATATAATTGCCATATTATCTTATTGAACGGTCATATATATAAACTATAATTGATTCCATGTACCATACTTGTAATGCTATTGCAAGCCATATGAAAATAGTTTATGCTGCTTGCCAAATACCCCTAAAAAGACAACTGCATTCATGCAAGCCGAAAATACAAATGCAAATTGTTACACAAGCAGAATATATCGGCAAAAGGATTTACGGGGGCAGAACGATTCGAGTTTTCCCTTTAGATAAAAGGATGACCCCGTTATAAGTTGATATAAAAGGGCGTAAAAAAAGGAGATGCATTTAAAATCAATTGCCATATACAGAAAAGGGAATTTCGGTTTATTCGGTTTATTATGGAATTTTTTCCTTTAGTTAAGTTCTAAAATAGGAAAGCCAAGAAAAAATGTATAGGTACCTAGATAACCAGGTACAGATAAAAAACAGAGGCAACATATTCGTCGTAACATGTTATAATCTTATTCCATCATATGCCTTTTATTATAAAAAAAATTAAAGGGCTAAAATAGCTTTAGGTCTTTCCGAATAAATTTTTCAATTTGCTAATATTTGTCTCATATTTTAATGATATCACAATTAATATTTCCTATATATGTTCAAGTATTTCTTTTCCCCTAGGGTTATTATCAATGCCTAATATCTGATAATTAGGGTAATCTAGTTTTAATGTATACTATTTATTCATTAAATTGAACGGCCCTTTTTTGTCCTGATGTTATACATTTTCTATACAATAACCTCTCAATGATAGGCGAGGAAAACCTTTATGGGTATTGTTTACAGACGTCATGCTGGAGCTTAGAATTCGAATGATTGGGTGTTACGTCTTTCTCGGGGTGCAATAATTCTAGCTCGCGTCCGTAACAGAATCTTACACGTGCACCCTGGGTCTCAAAACTGCTTGGCAAGAGACCTGGATGATGTAACCCGGATCTGCCAACTGAATATTAAAGGCATCAGTAGATCTAAATGCCAATTTTTATCAAGACTATTGAAAGACAATAATATAATACAAGATGAAAATCAAGCTCGATCCAGAGCAAAAATTCCTGACATCATTGGTATAACATATCATCATACATTCGGAGTAATAACGTTCGCCCGAAGCGACATCGAGAGGAAGAGCAGTGTGACTGCTCGACCCATTATATTGGAAGTAGGCATCCAAATCCCACTTATAAGATCCTTCCCCAGGTGCCCCAGGCCCAGATGGAACTTCCAAATAGCAAACTGGATAAAGTTTAAATCAGACCTGGATAGCTGTATCCGATGGATCCCACCCAAACACGGAAATTACATAAGGTCCGTAGGGGCTGTCATTTGCGTAGCGAAAAAACATATCCCTAGGGCTTCCGAAAAGAATATATTACAGGTTGGAAAGACAAAGACTTCCTCGAAAGCGGAGACTCTGAAATAGCAGATGAACTGCTACACTCTCGCGATGCAGCCCGCAGGGAAAAGTGGATGAGGTCGACCGAATAGCTTGATTTCAAACACTTAAGTAGTTCAACATGGAGCTTACTCAGAAAATTAGGCGCGAGTAACCCTCCTACACGAAATCATAGTGAAGTCACACCAAATCAGGTTGCTGATCACATAGTTAACATGTCGAGAGCCCCTAGAGATAGACCTCATACTACAGAGATTAAACACGAACTGAATAACCTGAGAAACAACAATCCAGATGAGTCCCCCCTCTCAAGGCCTTTTGATCTCGAAAAGATTGGAGAAGCGCTAATGAACATCAAAGCCCAGGATTCAATGGAATTCATAACGAATTTTAAACAAACACTGATCCCCGCACTAGAAGATGGCTCGCTGATTTCTTTTCTGACATACTTAATACCGGCATCCTCCCCACTGGATTTGAAAAAACAAAAATCATAGGTATCCTTAAACCCGGCAAACCAAACACTAGGGCAGAAAGCTACCGACCAATATCACTTCTAAGTGCGTGGTATAAACTCTTGGAACACATTTCAACATACCAAGCGGGCTTCCGTGCGAGACGTAACTGCACAAACCAAGTACTGAGCTTAACAACCTTCATAGAAGCGGGATTTCAAGGCCTGAAAACGTCTGCTGTGTTCATATACCTAACGGCTGCTTATGACTCCGTCTGGTGGCAGGGACTGCTGCATAGATTCCTAAGAATCATAGCCAATAAAAAACTAACTCAGCTACTGAATAACATGCGGAGCGACAGGCTGTTCCGGGTAGTTATAGGAGGCCAGATCAGTAGGGTGAGACACTTGCAGAATGGGCTGCCACAGGGCTCGGTCCTTATCCCAGTCCTCTTTAACATCTATATCGCGGACATGCCGGAAACCATATAAAAAAATTCGCATATGCCGATGGCATGGCCTTAGCGGTCAAGCGAACATCTATAAGAACCACAGAACAAATCCTAAGCAGCGACCTTCAGAGCCGGACGGAATACAACCGGAAATGGAGGCAAACCCCCAACCCAAACAAAACTGAATGTACCTGCTTCCATGTAAATAATAAGCTGGCAAACCAACAAAACTAGCAATATATTTTAATGGTACGCTGCTCAGAAACAATCCAACTCCAAAATACCTGGGAGTCACCATGAACAGAACGATAACATTCAAGCAACACCTTCATAACACCTCAGCCAAAGCGTTCAAGAAATAATATTATCCAGAAACTCTGCGGCACCACTTGGCAGCAAACACTCTTCGTAGCTCTGGTCTGGGTTTCGTATGCAGTACTGCGGAATACGCTGCCCTGTATGGTTAAACAGTAGACATGTCCACAAACTAGACACACAAATGAACTGCACGACGCGCAACATCACGGGATGCATCAAATCCACCCCGACATACTGGCTACCAACACTCAGCCATATCGCTCCGCCACAGCTCAGAAGACAAGATGCTCTAGCTCGCCAATAATGGCTGATCAACAACTCCTCATACATGAGGACATTGGTAAAGTAACTTCTAGCCGACTTAAATCCCGAAGCGGCTTCAACGTGGAACAGATATGGAAGGAGGCCTGGGAACAGTCCACACCGCCGCGCCTGATGTATTTCCTATAGTGACAGTCCAGAGTAAGCCCACTGGATTCGACCTCCCATGGCAAATATGGAAGACTGCCAACAGAATCCGAACTAAACATGGCACGTGCGGACAAGCTACACAAATGGGGTAAGCTACCTTCACCTGAGTGTGACTGCGGGGATCCCATTCAAACCATAACCCACATTGTCTAACACTATGGAATAAGAGCATACCCAGGAGACGCAGACGACTTTCTATCCCTTACAATCTCCGCGATCGAATGGATCAAAAACCTGGATTGGCACTGTGATATTTTGTATTTTGTATTTTGTATTTTGTACTTTGAATCCATATGTTAAGCCGTACGATAAATAAATACGTCTTTCCCGCCCTGCTTGGTTGTGGAAGTTAAACGCTAGGCTAACAGACAGAAAAAAGAACAGAAACCTTCGAAATATACTTTAACAGACGAATTTCCTTCATACAGAGGATTACTAACGATGAAGTATTTCAACGCGTGCACAAACAAAACCACGGTTCTTGTATATCTGTATATAAAGTAGATATGGCGTAAAAGGCCTTATAGACAATACGTATTAACGTATATCAGGCTTATTGTAATTTACTTTTTACTTTTTAATGCTTCCTTCTTGCTTATCCATGAAACCGCTCGCAAGGATATACAATCTGACTAATAAAAGATAGGTTACGACAATATTTACTTCTACATTTTTTACAACCTTGAAGGTACTGGATGATATGAGTGAAAATGGTTCATACGGCTGTCGCTTGGCATGGACGAATATATCATGCACCGAAAATGGGAAGACAAGATGAATGTTTAAATATTATCATCTGTTCACTATCCTTGGTTCAATTCCACAATTGGGTCATTGATGGACATCGGCTAGATGAAAGGAAATTAAATAAAAATGCATCGTATTTTATATATCATCATTGTCATTTCTGTCACTAAGTGTGGATTTCATTCAGCACATTAATTAAGTATTTGAGAATCTTCATGACTCAAGCCTTTAGGTGGACTTGAGTTTCGATATCTCGTTCTACCTAGAACCAAGAAGGAACGGAAACTGACAAAACTAATTTTAATATATCATCAAACGATTTTTTATCATTGAATGCAAGAAAGAAATATATTCAAAGGTAATGGCTTAGCGTCATATGTTTGGACACGGGCGCAATTTCAGTGCCAGAGAAGATATTTTTTGTAGTTAGAGATGAATATTTTTTCAATATGCCCTGACATTTTTGTACACAATAGAAATTCAGGGACTAAATTCCATTAAGAATACCGGGACGGGGCGAAGGAATTTAGTCGAGTGATGTTTATGAAGAATGTTTCGCGGAAAAATGCCAAAATATGTGCTAAATAAAATATTTGTCATATATGAATAAGCTCAGACTTATACCAGGAATGTTTAACTAGAAGCTTTTTTAAGGATTTTTATTTCAATGAGAAACGTACTTAACATTCCTTTTAATTTGCGTTGGAGAAATATTACCAATCTGCTCTAAATTATATTGTTAGTAAAACTATAATTGTTCAACAATGGTACTCGGCAATAAATAACCATGGTTAACGTAACGTAACATTTGCAGCTATTTGAAATTTGGTCTTTTAAATGGGCACCTTCACAAAACTCACCCAACTATACACGTGAAGCAAATATCAGAAAACCTTACAACAGTAATGAAAAATATAGCAGGAAACTGCAAGGAAAAAGTCAAAAAATAAAAATAACATTTCCGAGGAGACTAAAGGAAAAATAAAAGAAGGAAAAGTACTTTACAAAAATAAAAAATGGGCAACAGATCATTATGAAACGATCTGGAAAAACACCTGTTTGCGATGTGCAAGATCTGTTAATTAAAGCAGAACATACAAAAAAAAATCGCATCGATCCGATTGAAAATGCCCAATTGGCGACTATTTTAAGCGTATGTATCAGCCAAAGCATAACTATTTTCAAGAAATAAATCTCAGATTCATAAACCTCTTGATCTGTACTATAAAAATGTTTCATAACGATTTTTCATACCTTCAAAACCCTCTTTATATCCCCACAAGATTCCCAATTTCAACTCAATCTGTAGGGAATAGACTGTATCAAGCTAAGATTCAATACGGAAGTATGATTAGTATCATGTTCAAGCTACTATTCCCAAAAAAATACTCACGGTTTGAAACCTAAAATACTTATTTAAATCGCCACAGGATTCTGAATTTCAGCTCAATCTGTAGGGAATAGACTGTATAAAGCTAATATCCGATCCAGAAAGGCATTTAAATGCTGGTCATCACAAGGCATGGAGGATACTGAGTCGTTGAACAGTAAAGACGCGTTTTTGTTTGTTGGTGCCAGGCGTCGAGTATACAGAAGACCGGGTGAACGGTATCTGGATATACCAATTAGAGAAAAGGCCCATTTCAGAGGAGGTTCTATAATAATGTGAGGAGGAATAAATATAAACAGGCAGACCGATCTGCATGTGGTTCTAGATGCCACAGTTAATGCTGAACGATACAGAGATGATATTTTAAAACCACATGCATGTTATCCTATTTGCTGCTCAACATGATCAAGAGTTCATCTTACAGCAGAATAATGCCAAGCCACATACAGCGAATGTGGTTATTCAATACCTTCAAAATAATAACATCGCAGTTATAGATTGGCCTGCTAATATCCCCATTGAGCACCTTTTGGGACTTATTAAAGAGAAGACTACAAAGCCGTCCACAAGCACCACTTCTTCAAACCTTGGCGGTGCATCTTTTGGAAGATCATCCAGTTCCTTGTGCAGTCCACGCCAAACCGGCGGTGTGCGAAAGATCGCAGAAATCACTAAAGGGAGATCCTATGGCACTCGACGATCGGTGTGCGTGCGAAGATGTTGATTGGCACGGTCCTTGAACAGCTGCAGTTTGTAATTTGTGAGTAACAGATATCTTGGGAGTGAGTTCCACAGTGGTGCAGTACTCCAGACCTAAAGGAGTCATTGTAAAGCGATGTTCTAGGTGTTTCCAGTTGTACCACGAACGAATACGCTCTTGCCGTCTGTCCCGACCGTCTGATAGGCGTTGCTGTGGGCGGAATGATGCGGTCCAAATCCTGGGCACATCTGCCGTGAAAATATCTATAAAATAAGGAGGTTTCGACCACATGTCTGCGGTATTCCAGACCCAGATCCCGGGTCAACTCCGGGTCGCCGACAAGTCGCACAGCTTTCTTCTGAATGGAATCCAGCAGCTTTAGGGTGAGCTTCGGTGCGGCGCCCCAGATGTGTGAGCAATATTCTAAGCACGGTCTTATTTGCGCTTTGCAAGCGCAAGAGCAGCTGCTGGGTTGCGAAATAGCTTACCAAGATTCTACGGGCTTATTCAAAAACCATTTGAACACTTTTTCAAATCTAACGATTTAATTTGTGTTATTTTAACATTCCACGCCACTGTGCTGGCATTCCAAAGAAATCTTAAAAACCTTGGCGATACTCGTAGCGCAATCTCTTGTTACAACATTTATCCACTGCTGTCTAGATAGCTAAAAGGAAAGCGGCCTCGAAAGGCATCTGACCAATCACAGCTGCTTCTACAGAAAAGCCACTGTACCCCGGCGATATTCCTAGCGCCATCTGTTGTAACAACGTTTACTCATCTGAATCCGACCAATCACAGCGCTAGCCTAGAGGATAGCCACTTCTCCCAACCTAAAATTCCTAGCTATAATTCTAGGGGTCCATAAAATTCCGATCTTTAATAATTGAATTTTATGAAAACTAGCCAGCAGATTTCGACCAGGTTTATGTTAAAATTCATAATATTAATTTAGACAATCGGTGATGCTAAGTTATTAAAAAATTTCTCTATATTTACGTTATTTGCCGTACCGAATATTTTCTGACGTAATATGACGGTAGTGGGGGTAAGTTAACGCGCCAAAGTACGAGAAGACGACGCCGACGCCTTCTCACGTTCTAGAAACTAGAACCAAGTAGTCTCTTGACCCTCACACAAGCAAGACGCGCTAAAGGCGCTCTCTCGCCGGCATCGCGCCAAGCGGCGTCATGCCAGGCAGATTTCACGTTTTGAGACCTCCTAATCTTTCAAGATATCTACTCAAGTGACATTGTGGTATCCAGCCATTGCGACAACTCGTCGTAGTCATCTCAAGCCTACAAATAAGGTATTTATTGGCAACCAGCCAACTTTCTCACAACTTAGATGCTGTACCGAACGAGGTACTAAGCGTCCCCATGGCAATCGCTCATGGGGGTTCATTTCAATCGAGTCTTGTCTTGAACCCCAAGTAAGTAAATACACACGTTTACAATCATTCTCTCACAACTAAGACGCTGTACCGAGCGCTGTACTAGCGTCCCCATTGATCTTGTCCATGGGGGTTCATTGTTCTCCATGCTTTATCAGAGTATAATATTGTTCTGTTATACCTATGCTACCTGCATAGCATGTTTTATAATCATTTATGCGTGTACCAAAAAAACGCATTTCACAAAGGCATACATGTCATGCCATTATGCGATAACTGCATAACATATCAAACCACTACCTTTCGAGTCATTCTTATTTGCAAGAAGTTGAAATACATTGTATATAGAAGCTAAGGAAAGACTTAGTAAGTCGTTGTTATTATTGCTTATATATTACTGTATTTCATCTCAAAGTTATCTCAGGTAACCGAGCTCATACGTAGCAGTTCCGCAGGAACTTTAATGAACATTTAACTGTATTTAGCTGCAAGATAATGTTTATAATCATATACTTGTTTAGGATTACAATTGCTGCTTTAGTTTTTAAGAGTATTATTCTTGTGTTATTCTGCAAGGTCGATACCTAGCATCGACTGATATTATTCATATCGTAGCACTGACTACATACAATGATTTAATGTTTATATCTTGTTTACTTATGAGCTTCCAGTTATTTTCAGGTAAAATAACTTATTAAAATATTCATATAATGCTAAAGGATTTTGTTTAATTTACAAATTCACTTTAGAACTAGCCCCTATGGTAAATTATAGTGCCTATGAGCACTCTCTGTTTGTTTAGAAAATCGACCAAGATCGAATCTGAAACAGGGCTGATTTTGCGATGTTAGGAACGTGGCCATGCCAGGACATATTGCTGGTGACCGAGACACCCAGTAGTCCGATTTACGAGGATAAAGGAATGGTCAATCCTGCTATAATGGTTGCTTGGATTTTTGCTGCATTGAACGGGACCAAATTCTTCGTCCCAAGTTCGAACTTTCTCCAGATCTTGATTAATTGTTGTAATCTGCTCCTGCCTGTGGTGATAAGTCTCGGTCGCTGGTAAAGGTTTTTTTTTATCTAAATTGGGAAACAAGGGTACTGTCACCTGCAAAACTGTAAACACGATTATTGGTTTTGGTCAGCAGGTCATTAATAAGATTCGCCCGCATTAATGGTGAATGTGTCTGAGATGTGTCCATCAACTGCAATGTGCGGAGATTGGTTCTTAAAGATACTGGCAAGCCAGCTGCATAGAGACGCTGGCAGTCCGAACTTTGTTGAGCAATCCGTCATGACAAACTCTGTCGAATGCCTTGGATATATCCAACGCAATCGCTCGATATTCTCCGTAGTCCTCAAGAGTGACGTAGGCCAATATATCTCCTGTCGATCCTGTTGGTCTCGAGGTATTTGAGCAGTTTCTGATTGAGTTACTCCATGACCTTAGAGTTTATTAAAAGTAAGGCAATTGGGCTATTTGAGGGCGTAGTTTTCTTGCCTTTTGGGTTGTCCGTATTGCTGCTCATCATGGTCCAGACGTCATCTTACAGGAGGATAATACCAGGCCGCGTTCAGCGAGAGTAGTTACTCAATACCTTCAAAATAATAATATCGCAGTTATGGATTGGCCTGCTAATAGCCACATTGAGCATATTTGGGATTTATTAAAGAAAAGGCTACAAAGCCATTTACAATCTTCAAACCTTAGGAAGAGTGGAAAGCCTTTCCTCAAGAGACTATCCAGTGCCTTGTGTAGTCCATGTCAAACAGGTGAGCGAAAGTTCACATTATTAAAGGGAACCTGGATATTGTTGATAATTTATCAAGAAAAACTTTCTAAACCTGATTTCGTAGCATATTGTCATCATTGATAATATCGTAAATTAAAAATGTGACAAGTGTTTTCTTAATAAATCATGAAGATTACATTAAAACTTAATGCCTAAGGAACCTAGTGGTAAGTTTAAATAAATAATATTCATATATTTAAAAATATTAACTTAAACTATCACACCGATCCTTAAATCGTTTTGATTAGCTTAAAATCAGAAGAGATTCTTGAAATAACCGAAGAGTAAATTACTTCTGCCTTGAAAGAGCTTAAAAATAACAAAGTTCCAAGAAGAGATGACTGCAGTCCGGCTGAAATAAACACGAGGCTATATTATGGTAAAAACTAAAGCATGTAATCAGCATATGCTTAGAACAACCCACTCCTGTGATTTGTAAATTTTGTACTGTATGTAAATTGTGTCATTAATTTAAATATTTTGATTAGAGTCGATACGGAAAAATTTCCTATTGCTAATGGTAATATATGAATTTAAAATTGATTTCGTTGTAAACAATTTAATATTGTAATGCACAACATTACCATTTCAGTCAATAACAAAACAGTAAAATATCTCGGATAGGCAGCAGAGATCAACGGGAGATCCCCTGACTGATCGTGATCTACCTGAGGACCAAATCCATCGAGAGCTACGGCGAATCTCGTGCAGTGGCTCCCGGCATATCCAAAGCATTCGATATGGCGTGGCATGACGGATTGGTAGGCAAATTGACAGCATACGGACTACCATCAGCACTGCTTCTGTGGCTTTCCAATTTCTTAAGGGATCGAAGCATCCGAGTTGGTATTGATAGACATTTCTCGGAGGAATTTAGAATCAATGCCGGAATTCCTCAAAAGTGTATATTATCTTCCACACTATTCCTGCTTTATATCAACAATCTCTTAGACAAGACAAACAATTCTATTTACAGCTTTGCCGACGGCAGTACTCTTATATCCTTATTCATGTCACGGACTCCAATGACCGCTGCTCTTCCCGAGAAAATATGGGGTGAGGAAAACAATGTCCAGTTTAACGCAGAAAAGACTTAAGCAGCTGCCTATTCAAAAAAAAAAAAAAGAAAACCGTAGGACCTGACTTATCAATGACTCTGACCTCATCCATAAGCTTGCTGGGCATCAACGTAGAAAACAATATGTCTTGGCGTAATCACGTCATCAAAATGACCAAGACAGCAGCGCAAAAGCTACGAGCACTCTATAGAGCAAAAAAGTTGTATACAGCTCATCAGCTCTTACTGCTCTAGAAGGCCTAGATAAGACCATCTCTGGAATACTGTTCCCAAGTGTAAAGCTCGGCACCCAAATACTTACTCAAGATATTGGACTCCATACATAGGAGAGCAGTCCGTTTTATGTATGATCCACAGTTGACTAATGACTTTGATAGTCTTGCAAATCGAAGAAAATTGGCGGGCCTATCTCTTTACTGTCGATAATACTACTACGGAAGGTGCTCGAACGAGCTGGCACTTATGATTCCGCCCGGAGTTGTGCCAAACAGAAACATCCGTCAGACACAAGCTGCACATCAACATACGACTCAGTTGCAAACACCTAGGACATCGCTGTTACGGGACTCCTTTACATGGAGGACTAACTTGCTCTGCAATGGACTTCCGAGTAAGATCTTTCCCGAAAACTACAGCCTACAGCGCTTCAAGTCCATCGTTCACTATCTTCTCTGCACACGCACCGCTCCTTGAGCGGTATAAGATTTTCAGTTTGTGTGTGTGCCGAATAAAAAAACCTGTACAAATAATGCTGGCAGAGATTGAGCCACAGATTGGAAAACTGAAGTAAACAAAATCAATTTTGCATATTATTACAAAATTATTTCATATATTTGCTAAAAAAAATTGGTAGTGCATGGATACATGTATTTTTCTTTCGAGTAAATAAGTCGCTGCCTTCGGCATTTTTCCGTATAGGGCCGCCTTCTTTTTACATATTCCTCTCAAATCATATCGACCTTCCAAAACAAATCTAATATTTATGGAGCTGTAAAGGATCATCGAAATGAAAATATTAGGCACATTTCCAGGTTTCAATTGTTTGTCGAAAGAAAATACTTTCGCAATATAAAGTTTCTCTTCCGGAGATTTCGGATACGCCATCATACATTCATACATTTTTAAGGCGACAAATCAAACCATTAATATCACTGTTCAGCAATAGTGTTGAGACGTATTTTTGCGTCATCCTCATTTGTCATGCCAAAGTTTTAACCCAAACTAATGGGAAATCAAAGTAAACATAGCAAATACTGTATTTTCTTTCGATCCTCTATTACAGGATTTTAGTTATGATTAATCACCTAGGCTAACTTTAATATTTGAACATCATCTTTTAAGTAAACAGAAACAGTATAAATCTGTTTGTCTAAGCCTAAACGGTTTGTTCATGATTAATGTACGATTTGGTATTGTCATTGTACCTCCATTATCCTACAATACGAGACTCGCTGCATAGCAGAATTTTAAATATCCATTAATGAGTTTCTTCATCCTTCATCTTTACGACGTTTCGCTACATTCGCATCTGGCTACTCACTCCGCTTCCGACTACCTAGCTCGAACTGATGCTGGATCCTTGTGCCTCTGCTGTTAACTAGTATCTTCGTACACTCCTTCAATATCGTGCCGGAAGCTTCGCATTTTTGTTTACTAACATGTCTAACATTTCACTTCACGCATGGCCCTAAGCTCGCTTCGCTCGCTACGGGGGCGCAACCAACAACAACAAACCCAAGGCATGCCCAAAATTAAGAAAAAAAAACCTTTTACAAACATAACCTTAAAAAAATACCGACGGGAATCGAACTCGGGCCGCCGTATCACAGACACAGCATCTAACCACTTGTCGACCAGGGCACTTGAAAAGAATTCGTTGCACCATAAATGCATAAGTAAACTAGGATTTCAAATTTGGCCACGCCTTCAGCGATTCGAACAACATACTACGCAAGCGCGAAGCTTCCGGCACGATCTTGAATGGGTGTACGCAGCTCCTTGTCTGCTGTTTTAGGCTGGCGCTTGCGCAGACTGTAGCACGGCATATGTTCCGGCTCCGTTGGTTTGTTTTTCTTGCTTCGATGATGTATTGGTTGGCTTGCTTAATGGACCCAATATCATTTTCTTGATTGAGAAAAGAAATTTGCAAATTTTTGAGATGTAGAGAGCGTCATCTCGCTTATTGAGCTGTCCGATTTTTTCGGTTTCTGGGACTTCTCTGGTTGTGCGAGTTTTGTTGTGGTCCACTGTGGCTACCTGTCTGGTGTTATTGAAATCTGTGGAGTGCCCTGTTGATAAGTAGTGTTGGTAGAGCGCTGATGTAGTCTGCTTCGTTATAAGGCTGTTCTTGTGATCTTGTGTCTACTTGTATGCTCTATGTATGATGTCTCGCAAGGTATGCTATTTACTTGGAAGCTCGCCAGGCGCGTTCGTGGAGGCACCGCTGACTTTTCCGCAATTCAACATCAAGGTGATGTTATAACCGACAATAATGGGAAAGCGGAGGCCTTCGCGGACTACCTGGAGGGCGTCTTCAGTGAGTCACCGAACTCGGTACCATTCCACGACGTTGTTGACACCGCAGTGGAAGCTTTCATCGCGACAAAATATCCTATTCCCCCGGAGGTGCTAGGTAAACTATTAATCACCCCTCTTGATATCAAGAGGGTTCTCGCCCGCCTACCCGGAAACAAAGCCCCCGGCCCTGACGGTATTCCGTATATTCAGCTTAAGAATATGCCGAATAAAACCGTCATCCACTTAATGCACATCATAAATGCTATTTAGCGCCTCCAACACTTTCCGCTTCCCTGGAAGAAAGCGGTGATAATACTGTTTCCTAAACCGGGCAAAGATACGAGCCTTACGGCCTCGTACCGCCCAATTTCCTTGGTCGACACGCTGGGCAAAGTAACCGAGAAACTCATTATGTCGAGAATGAGCAGTGTTGTTGAAAATCTGAGGATTTTGCCCCAGGAGCAGTTCGGCTTTCGCTGCGATCATAGCACCACTATGCTCGCAGCGAAGGTCGCGCAAGACACGCTCAACGGCTTCAATGGGAGCAAGGCAACAGCACTGTTACTGCTCGACATAGAGAAAGCTTTCGACAAGGTATGGCACAATGGGCTTGTTTTCAAGCTTTTCGCTATACATGGCATGCCTTTACATATAGCATCCCTCATTGCGCCGTACCTTGCGAATCGCTCTTTCTCGGTTCGTGTCCACAGTAACATCTCAGGCCCTAGACGCATTAAGTCTGGAGTGCCACAAGGAACAGTATTGTCACCGCAATTATTCAGTCATTTTATAGCTGACTTTCCATCACACCCATCAACCTCCTTTGCCCTGTACGCTGACGACACTGTGATCTATTCACAGTCACCAGACGTGCAGGTGGCAAGGCAAAATCTCACGCAACATCTCAACCTTCTAGCCCCCTGTTATAGGGACTGGAAAATGTCCTTAAACGCGGCGAAGACAGAACTAGGTATCTTGACGCGTAAACGGAATTTTGACATGGCGCCTATAGTCATAGGCAATGCGGCGATCACGCCGAAGGACCCCGTCAAATACCTAGGGATAGTCTTCGACCGCAAACTCCTTTTCTCCAAGCACATCGCGGCGATAAGGGCTAAAAACATCATGACGCAAAAAAGCTCATAAGGACTAGATCCTATATGAGCCCGACTAACAAACTAACAATTTACAAAACAATCATCAGATCAACATTTCTCTACGGGGCACCAGTTTGGTGCTCGGTAGCGAAGACACACCTGAAACATATACAGACAATACAAAACAGATACCTGCGGGCTGCTTTCTCCCTGACACTGTGGGACCGAGTGCGTGTCACAGCCCTGCACAACATGGCAAACGTAGACTTTATTGATCAGTACATCAATAAACTTGCCTGCAAATTTTATGAATACGGTATCAGGGGGTCAGAATTGACCGCCAACATACGATACGACCCGCTACGCAGACTTAAACATTGACCACTATACAAACACACGGACTTATTTTACCAAGAACTTCGACCACCATAGTTGACTAACTTACAACCAAAAACATCTATTGAGAATTAACACGAACTAACAAACATAAAAACGCCAGGAGCAAGTACAAAGCACAAGAAACAGTATGCCTGTACTGAACAACATGAACAAAAACACACCAAACAAGGCAATTATTAGCGCAAATCTCGATCAAAGACAGTGTAATTCTTTGAATTCAGTGTTTGCGATCGAATTAGCAGGAAAAATCGAATCGAAGCAAACATGACTGACGCGGGGAGGCGCCATCCGACCTAGTCGGTCTTGTGGGCGGAGCCTACAAGCCCTACTTATACAGACAAGACGGACCGACTGACGTCACTCTCGCCGTAGCCACGGAACCGCGCGTGCTGTCCCATCCTTGCAACTTTTACGTGTTCCGAGCAAATAACTATATGTTATATCCAGCCTTAATATAGGCACAAATGTATACATCGTGTATGAATATGTACGATGATATGCATACTGCAGCTGGCAACTATGCCAAACACTTGTATATATGTATATATTGTATATATCAATGTTACATGTTTATGCTGTCGCATTTAAACAAGAAGCAGGTTTTTTTGAACTTTTTCCTGCGTATATAGGCTTGAACAACCCCTCAAAAAAACTTTACAGAGCACTACAACCATATAGGCAAACTGTCAATGCAAATCAATTGAAGGGATATCCCAAGTAATAGCGCAAAACTTGACTGCTATTTTTGACAAACTCTAGAAGGGCCGACATCAGCCCATAAGGCGCAGATGTTTAGTTCGCGGGTGCATTCGTGCGGGCTAGTGCGAAGCAAACTCGCGTAACGTGAACATCACACTTTAGAGATAAGATATTGTCTGTAAGCATATAAAAATGTTAATTATGAAATAAAGTTATTCTGATTCTGATTTACTTCTTGATTATCTAGATGATTTACTTTGTCCTTCAGGTTTCCTAATATTCTATGTGGCTTGAAAATTGTCTTGATTATACCGACTTTGTCTCTCTTTATTGCATGTTTAGTTGCTCATTACTTCCTGATTTCAACCTTGTTTGTTTTTGTTGATTCATTGCCTTCCTAATATTGTTTCTGGAGTATCCATTATGTTTACGGGCATTTTTTTATGGCTGTGGCACACACACTAAAGGGAGACCCTATGGCACTCGACGAGCGGTGGTGTGCGAAGATGTTGATTGACACGGTTCTGTAGGCTGTAATTAGAGGAAAAAAATGTCCTAGGAGTGAGTTCCACAGTGATGCAGTGTGTCAGACAAAAGAGTCCCTGTAAACCGATGTTCTAGATGTTTCCAGTTGTACGACGAAGGGGTGCGCTCTTGCTGTCTGTCGTAACACCGGTCAGACAGACCGGTGTTACTAGGGGCGGGATGAAGCGGGCCAAATCCTGTGAATATTTGCAGTGAAAATATCTGTAAAATAGGGAGATCTCGACCACATGTCTGCAACGTTCCAGACTATCCAAATCCCGGGTCAACTCCGGGTCGCCGACTCTTTTCTGAATGGAATTCAACAGCTTTAGAGTGTGCTTAGGTGCGACACCTCAGATGTGTGAGCAATATTCTGCGCGGTCTTATTTACGCTTTGTATAGCAAGAGCAGCTACTGTGATGTATACAATTTTTTGTTGTGAAATAGCGCACCAAGCTTCTGCGAGGCTGATTTTGCGATGTTAGCAACGTGGTCATGCCAGGACATAATGCTGTTGATGAAGGAATGGTCGATCCTGCCATAATGATGACAGGGCCGGACGTATTGACTTTCTCAGTAAACTTGGCTGCTTGGGTTTTTGCTGCATTAAGCTGAACCAAATATCTGTCACCCCAAGTTCCAACTTTCTGTTGTTGTTCTAATCTGCTCCTGTCAACGGTGATAGGCAAATTTTTTCTGATCTAAATTGAGAGACAAGGATACTGTCATCTGCAAAACTGTAAGCAGGATTATTGGTTTCGGTCAGCAGGTCATTAATATAGATGAAGAACAAATGAGGAACATAGTTACTGAAAGTATTGCGCCCTGAGGTGCGCCCGCATTAATTGTTTGTTTAATGTCTTCTTGCCTTTGGGGGGATTTTGTTAGGAAATAAGATCCAGATATCAATGTATGGGGTTGTGGACCTACCATCATCCATCAAAAACCCAGTTAGCGGTTTAGATATCTATTGGTATGGATGGGCTTCCTAAAGATGGAGTAATCTAGAGGCCTATCCAGCAAACTGGCAATGAGGAGGTCTAGGAACAGGGTAGCTTCTCATCTTTCTCACCTCCCAGTGTGAACTGAATTTCATAGTGCTTTTGGTTTAAATTCGTCAGAAAAGTGTTCAATTATTCTCTACCGTATGGCCCACACAGCGTAGGTTTTAAGGCAGCGTTTCTTAGGGCATATAGAGGTTTGCCATGACTGGTGCTAACTATGATCCCATGAGGGCGCCATCGGTTTGAGGGTAGATCTGGCTATTAAACTTGAAATAAATATCTTCCAGACAGTGTTCCACGAATTCTATATGTGCTGGAAAATCCTCATTCATGGCGAGCTTGTCTAGAGCCTCATGGATTTGTATGCTGGAGTAAACTTGCAAGAATATCGTTCTGCCTAAATGGATGTATTCGAGTATTCTAGTAAAGTGTTCTGAATTTTTGACGTAGGATTCCGTGTGGTCTTGAAGAATCTTAAGTCCATAGATTTCCGCAGGTTTTAAATTTAGTCGTGGTGGTCGGCTTGTTTTTAGTACACGTTCAGCCTCTCGTCTCACCTGCCCAGCTTCCTTTTTTCGTTTCTTATTTAGTGTTGCTTTTACGTTAGAGATGGCATATTCTACAGCTACTTTTAGTAGCTATTGCATAATTTACAAAAACCTCTGAAAACTTTTAAACAATTTTAAAGCCCAGCTTTACCTAAGATTATTTGCACCAATTAGAATGAAGTCGAGTTAACCTAATCCTATATTAAACTTGACAACGTCGTAATAAATGTCCTTCCTCGTACTTTTTCTAAACTTAACCTAATCCAACTGAAATTTTATCCGTGGAGTAATAATGTAAGAAAGTTTGATTGTTCTTAAAATTAATTGGGCTTTTGGCATTTTGAATCAATCCTAAAGCAACGGAGAAGGTAAAACCACGCATTACGAAAATAAAGTGGATAAATGTGTAAATGAAAAACATAATGGAAGTCCCAATTTTATGCTTTCAGAAAAATCTAGGTTCCCTAACATTGCCCTTAGATATAAGGACATCATCGAAGACAAAAGAGATTGGTTCAAGTACTATTCAAAAAAGAGCAAGCCTGGTTAAAATATTTCATCCATTTTTTTAAAACTCCTTTTAGTTTAAAAATGTGGTTCTGTTTCGGTTCGTTTGGGTTATAATCAGCAGATTTGGGTTTGGCAAAACAACACTACAAGTAGACCAGACATTAGATGTCCTGCTGAGCCTCCCACCACACGAGGCCTGAGCCATGCAGGAAAAATAGAGGAAAAAATATCCTTGCCCTCATATAGAGTCGCACAGATGCCGATTGAGGACACTGTGTGTCTACATGGAGGGAGACCCTGAGGGATGGGTGGTTAAGAGGAGATCTGGAATATGCCTCAAGGAGCAGGGATCTTTGGCCTTCCTTCAAACTACTACTGAATTTGTCAACATCCAGTTAATCTACTTTTCCACACCTCTGGAAATCGTAAAAGGATAACTTGGATCCATCAGCTTCTCTGGTTAAGGCAAAAAGTGTAAAGTTGTTCACATCAAAAAAACTAAAATTGAACTGGTAAAAATAAGACACCCACTTAGCGAAGCAGAAGCAAAAGATTGGCTTCATTGACTTCGCGATTAGGAAGATGCATCACTATCAAAAACCAAAGCCATGAATTAAAAAAAATAAAGGTGATGATTTCTACTTACTTGGTAAGCCTTTGGAAGAAAATAACAACGTAGAAAAGGGCGAGGGCCTGCGCAATAAAATGGACGATACGAAAAGCCAAAGACATGAGCAGAGTAGATGAGAGTGATTATGTTAATAAAAGACTTTTACCAAGAGCTAAAAGCATGAATAGAATCGATAAGAGTGGACATTTTAATGTCATGCGTGTCATTAGAAAAATGGACGATACGGGTCTTATAACAAAAGTGAGAATGTCGTGTCCGAAAAAAGTTCACCGATGACATCAAATTTTAAAGGTGAATCATTTTCCATTTTGGCTTACTGCAATGTTATAGTATATTAAGTATCAAGAACAGTAAGGACAGTTTACCGATCGACGACAATGTTTGGCGACTGAGCGAAGCGAAGTCGCCAATATTGGAGGAGATCGGTAAACTCCTTACTGTTCGAGATGCTTATACTATTTTTTGTACGCCCATTATGAACACAATGATGTTTCAAGAAAGGATCATCTAAAGATGATGCATTTTTTCGACAAATTATATATATTTTACTTACCGTTCAGCTGAACGGTAAGTAAATTACTTACCGTCGCGTTTTTGCTTAGTAACCAATAAACTTAACCTACGTAAATTACTTACCGTCGCGTTTTTGCTTAGTAACCAGTAAACTTAACCTACCGTTCTAAAACCAAGCACGGTAAACAATCCGAAATAGCATGGGCGTACAAAAAAGTTCATTATTTCATTCTTCCATTATTCAAGTATGAAAATAAAGAAAGCGAATGTGAAGATGAAATGCCTTCTGTGTGTCTTGCTTTGGACGGCCACTCCTCTGAAGTAGTTTTCGTAGAGGTACTGGAATTAGCTAATTACCAAGACGTATTATACCGTTTCTTGCAGCTGCTAGGCCAATTTTCTGAGTACATCTTATTTGTAGATAAGTAGGTCTACAATGAATGTTATTGAAACTATCTTGGTGAACTTAACCAGCAGGCAAAATATTGCGGTTAAGATTAGCTTATTTATAAGAACGTCCATCTAACAAGTCCTACAAACAAACTTCAATTTGGTAAGACTTTAGCTGAAGCGTAATCCAAATCTGATTTAGTACTAAATACTATCATGGTTTTCACACAATAAAAAATGTTTGCCCTTAACCCATTCAAAAGCACCCGCTTCGGAGGAAACTTTGAGGGTACACTATGTAAACTTATTCAAGCTGGACTCAAAGCAATGGAAGAATGGTGCCAAACGGTGGGGATGGAAATAAACCCATCGAAAACAACCATAGTACCCTTCTCTAGGAAGAGGGAACTCCCTAGAATGAAAGTTATCCGAATACACGGGACCAATATTACACCGGCATCGGAAGTCAGATATCTACGCATAACGCTGGACTGCAAACTCAAATGGAATAAACGCATTGAAGGAGTTTTAACAGAGAAATCTTGCGATGAATGTACGCAATGATAGTAAGACCCACATTGCTTTACGGGTCGATCGTCTGGTTCAAGGAAACGGAAAAGCAGAGCATAAAATCAGTTCTCAACAAAGTACAACGCCTGGCGTGCATAAGCCTAACATGCCTAATGAAAACTTGCCCAATAGCAGCAATCGAGGCAATTATGGGCCTCGCACCTCTGCACATTGTTGTAGAGAGAGCAGCTAGACAAGCAATTACTAGAATCACAAGGGAGGGAGCGTGTGAACTAATATCCCTGACAAATCATATACCACTTCTTGGGCTGACCAGGGATGATATAGTCAAAAGATACAATTTTGAAAACTACTTCACTGTCGTAATAAGAAGTAGAGAAGAATGAAAAAAGAATACCACTTGCATTCTCACATCGCAGCAAAGTGCCATAAAATGGTATACAGACGGGGCAAGAATTGAACAGGGGACCGGAGCCGGAGTATTTGGGCCAGGAACCAAATTCTTCGAAGCAATGGAAAATTAACGCCATAGGAAGATGTTCGCAGTTCAACCTCGACAGAAACTATAGGAAGAAAGAGATTGTTATGGGAATGCCTAGATAGGCTAAACGAACAAGAATAACAAACTATCTCTTCAATGGATACCAGGACACGCTGGATAGAAGGCAACGAAAAAGAAGACCAATTGGCAAAAGTAGGAGCACAAACTCAGCTTTTAGGACCGGAAACTTTCTGTGGCATAGGGACGCACACCTACAAAGAAGAATTCAGGAAAGAAGAGCGAAATAACTGGATCAGTCTATAGGAACGCCTTTAAGGGTTAAGGCAATCAAAGATGTTTCTAGGGCCCCCACACCCAATAAGATCAAAATATATTATAATACTGCGTAAGGACAATCTCCGCATCCTCAGGCGAATGGCCTGCTTCGGGTGCTGCATCGTCGAACAGGAGGGAGTTTCATCCATAAAACCATCCAGACTCCTTGCTTTTATCAGAGCACTGAAGCTGGATGAGGTACTCTGATTGAGAATCACATCAACGGAAGCACCATGGAAGGTGGCCACAATAGATCTGTACAGGTCGCAGTGTATTAATACCCCCCTCCCCCCCATATCATTCATTGAACCCATGCAAAAAAATAGCCCTTCCAAAGTTGAAAAGGCAGAAACGGCGTGGATGATTTGGCTATAGTTTTAACTGCAGAAGAAAGCATTTCAAAGCAAATAGCTGTTTGTGGAAAATAAGTCGAAAAACAAATTAAAGCATCATATATAAAAATTGTAAAAACACACAGAACAAAACAGAGGTAAGCAAATGGAAAAATGGTACTTCTTCAAAAAATCTCGCTTGCCTCGGATACTTTACACACTCCATTGAGTCGATTATATGTTTTGTATTAAATGGTTAAACGAAAATTGTGTCTAACAAGTGTATGCGGCTCTAAAATGAAACAAAAATAATGTTACGTACAATGATGCGGATAAAATCAAATATTTACTTTAGTTTCTATTATTTTAATGCGCCCTAAATTGGCGCCAAATTAAAAACTGTATTATTGTTTCGATATTAATTGCTATTGTGTAATCATTAAACATTGCTCTTTGCCTCTTTATCCTAATTTTATCGGAATATTTCCTTTTCGTAGCAAATTAGCTGATTCAACTATTTTAATTATTTATGCATTTATCTATGTAAATATCGCAGCGAGGGTCCTGACAAATGAGATGCCTACTTAAAAATTAAGAATATTTACTTAGAATAATTTATATTCCATTTTCATTTGATTTGTTGTTTTCATGAAGTATTGCGTGGGTGCTTAATATTGTGTAAGAAAAAACAAATTACCTAAGGCATTCCAATGAAAGGAATCGTTGGCGCTGTATATGCTATATATTAAATCATGTTTACTTAAAATGGTAACTAGACGAATCTATAAATAGTTTAAATTGTATTATCAAGGTTGTCTAAAAGATAATTTGCTCGAACAAATTTATTAAAAAAAAATAACAAGTTCTGGAGACTACCTCAATTTATTTTTTCTATAGACGTCTTGTTTGAAGATAGTTAAGAAGGCGCAAACTAACCCAAACTACTCTTAAAAATTCACGCAGTGGGGCATATAAAAGTATACATTTCACAGGACCTGTGAAAAAGGTACCGGCAAAAGAAGTAAGTGAGCAAAAAGAAAGGCGTTTTTTTAAGATATCTTCCCTAATAGTTCCAAAAAAATCATGTGTGTTTTTAGGGACCTAACTGTCAATATAGGTCATTTTGTGAGCTGGACGCCAACCTGTTGATCCAGAAAAAAACAATAAGAATTGGATTGGCCAATTGTATGATACAGGAAAGGAAACCGGAAACAAGATGTTTTAAATGTTGTGAATATGGTCACCAAAGGGAACAGTGCAAAGGACCGGACAGAGGGTCGTTGTGTGTGAGATGTGGCCAAAAGGGACATACTATCTCTCAATGTTGCGAAAAACCATTCTGTGTTTTCTGCCGGCAAGAGGGACATCAGTCAAACATTCGCAAATGTCAAGTTGTTAGAAATAAAAATCGTAATGAGCCAGATGAACAAGATCAAAATACTTCAAATAAAAAGCAACAGAAGTCATCCAGCTCACGACATAGCATTAGAGAACGCAACAAGACATGGGGCAGGAATATTGATCATCAGCGAGCCAAATCGAAACGCAGTTAGGAATAGAAAAGACTGGGTGATCGGAGAGGACTTGAACACTGCGATCAAAATTCTGAATCCGGATGTTACTGTTCAGGGGCAAGGACAAGGACCTGGTTATACCTATGTGGACACTTGGGCATTTTACGTTATACAGTTGTTACTCCTCCGGAAACGATGAACTGGAAGGTTTGGAAATAACTCTGGCTGAACTAGGTTCCCTAATCGCCACAAGAAACGAAAAAGCCATCATAGCGCGTGATTTTAATGCAAAATCGCCGCAGTGGGGGATGCAAACTTTGGACAGGAGGGGTCAGGTCAGGGTTGAATGGATTGCATCAAACGACCTAATAGTCATAAATCAGGGAGATAAGCCAACGTTTCAGAGAGAAGGGTACGGTTTCATACTGGATCTAACAGTCTGTACAGCAAATATTAGATCAAGAATCGCCCAGTGGGAGGTGCTGGAGGAGGACTCCCTGAGCGACCATAATTACATAATTTTAAGGTTGCCTGGAACATCGATGCCCGACCCAGTACTAATATATTAACACATAGAGGCTGGAACGTGAGGAGCCTGGACCGCCACAAACTCCAGTTTGCCCTAGAGCAGTTACACGTGAACGCGGAAGCACCATCTGCCAACAACTTCTCCAAAATACTCGGAGAAATATGTGACAAGACAATGCCGAGGAAAAAAAAACTATTAAAGCTCGCCGACCAGTATGAATAACGAAATTGCAGAACTTCGACAGATTTGTGTACAGAAAAAAAGGATATACACTAGGAATATGAGAAATAATCAGTTGGAGAGGAACCAAGTGTTCTGGACCTCTTACCAAGACAGCAGGAAGGACCTCAGAAATGCTATTAAGAAGTCTAAAAGGGACCACTGGAAAAAAATCTGCGATGATGTAGATAACGATATATGGGGCGATGGATATAGGATTGTGATGGGTGGTCTTCTGAGATAACCCCAAGAATAAATCTGACCCTACAAACTATGGAAAAAGTAGCTGGTCACCTGTTTCCAATTCACGAGTCTGTGATATTCGACTGCGATAACAAGACTGAGTTCCACAACTTTTCTTTGGAAGAACTTAAGACGGCAATTAGTAAAACTAAAATCAATAAAGCACCGGGACCCGGATATATTCCTGCTGAAATAATCAAAGCCCTGGCTGAGGATAAACCAAGTTACGTACTGTCTGTCTACAACAACCTGACTAGACGTGCAGATTTCCCAGCGGAATGGAAAAAAGCTAAACTTTTGCTCCTAAAAAAGGGAGACAAACTTGTAGAAAATCCCTCATCATATAGGCCGATAAGTTTACTGGATGTAGAAGGTAAATTATATGAACGCCTAATACTTGGTAGGATTCAAAATGAATTAACTCGCGTTGGGGACCTATCAGATAGACAATATGGTTTCAGAAAAGGAAGACAAACTGTGGATGCCATAAACAGGGTCATCGAGATAGCTAGAAGTGCAGAAGACTATTCGCATCGACCGTAGGATATGTGCTATGATTACAATAGACGTGAAAAATGCCTTCAATAGCGCGTCGTGGCAGTTAATTCTCGACAAAATGAGAAGCAGGGGAATGGATGAAAGCATAATCCGCATCATAGCCTCATACCTTTTAAATCGAAATATACTACTAGAAGCAGATGAAGGCCGGAAAACCCTCAACGTGAACAGCGGTGTGCCACAAGGCTCGGTACTGGGTCCAACATTGTGGAACATTTCGTATGATGATCTCTTAGAAACTAAAATGCCCGACGGAGTAGAATTAGTTGGCTTTGCAGACGACGTGGCTATAATAGCAGTTGCAAGAGACGAGGAGATCCTAATGAGTAAGACCAACGCAGGGCTCCAACGCATATCTAACTGGATGATAGCGCCGGAGAAAACTGAAGCTGTCCTGTTGACCCGAAAACGGAAGATAAGACCAATAACATTTAATGTCCAAGGAGTAGAAATAAATGTGAGTAAGGCAGTTAAATACCTTGGTGTATGGATGGATACAAAACTAGCATTCGCCAGTCATATTAGGGAATCGATATTAAAGTCAGAAAGAACAGTTAGAGCGCTATCAAATCTAATGCCAAATGTGGGAGGACCTAGAGCCTCAAAGCGCAAGTTGTATTCTAGCGTGGTTCATTCCCAAATACTTCATGGTGCCCCAGCCTGGCATGAAGCTACTAAAAACAAAAAGCTCATGAATAAACTGCAAAGTCTCCAAAGGAGAATGGCAATTAGGGTATGCTGCGCATACAGAACAATAAATACAGAGGAGGCTGGTGTAATAGCTGGTATCCCTCCAATAGAGTTCCAGATTATTGAGAGGCGAAAAAGATACATGGGAAGTGACAAAACCACTGCCAGAGTGAACTTACTGCAGAGATGGCAAGAAAGATGGAATAATGGCATAAACAGTCGATGGACGTACTTTTTAATACCCAACATTGAGAGATGGTCGAGAAGAAGATGACGTACAGCATACACTGTTTGACTGTAGAAGATGGGAGGAAATAAGGAGTGTACTCAAATCATACCGGACAAACATTTAACCATATCACTATGATGGAACCTCCTGGATAGTGATGAAATGTGGAATTGTGCCTACTAAACCATAAGGGCTATTATTGAGACCAAGGAAATGGAGCAAATTCAGAATAACCGACACTAGTAAACAGTCAGCTCTAAGGGGACCAAAATGAAATACAGGCATGCACACTGAAGTAATGCGCGAGCGGTTTCCGGTGTGCAATGCTTTTGCCTGCAGTAGTGGGTCGGCGTCGTCCGGAATCCCACACCCCACAGCGCTAGAATATTAAAGCTGTGCCTAGATACGCATTTCCTAATCCCTACCAAAAAAAAACAAAGGTAATTTTGTGATTTTTGTCTAAATTGAATCTGGCCTTATTTTCTTATCAAAGTGTTATTCACTTTATCCACCAGTTTGAGGTAAAATGAACCGCCCCTTAAAAATACCTAAATAATCACTTTTAGATGTTATGGGGCAAAATGAACCTCCAACATTTTTTTTTTCGTTCCACGAAAATCATGTATGTTTTTAGGGACGTAACTGTCAATATAGGCTATTTTGTGGATTTTTTTCTAATTGAATGTGTCCCTATTTTTTGGTCAAAGTGTTATTCACTATAGCCACCAGTTTAGGGTAAAATGAACCGCCCGCGCCCGTTAAAAATGCCTTAATAATCACTTTTAGATATTATGGGGCAAAATAATTCTCCAAAAAAAACTTTTTTAAATGTTTTTAATTTTCTTTTTCGTTCCAAGAAAATCATGTATGTTTTTAGGAACGTAACTGTCAATATTCGCTCTGTGCGTCAGGGTAGTGAAGGATATGACGAACGATCGTGCGCGCGAGTCGGAGAAATGTGGAACTTTATTTAGCTACCATACCGGACAAATATACACGTGGAATACATCGAAATCTTTGATATAATGATAATGAATAAATGACCAAGCTGTTGATAATGAGAAATATATGAGAGAGTTTCAAAACATTAGTCCAAACCATTTGGGCTGCTTTAATATCAGTCAGTTGTGTAAAGATTAGAGAGGCTATTGACCAAGTTAAAAACAAATCAAGTAAAGATATGATATGAATATGGAACTAATTAAATATAATAAAAACATCATAATTTCACCTTTAACAAAACTTATAAATGAAGCTATAAGAGAGGCTATTTACCCAACCTGTTTTAAAATAAGTAAAGTAATTCCAATTTTTAAAAAAGGAAACCCGGACGATCCAGGTAATTTTAGGCCCATCACACTTACCCTTGTCGTTTCAAAAATCTTTGAGTTTGTTCTTCGGGATCAACTGTATAATTACTTTGAGAGTAATAACCTCTTTATATCTAATCAGTTTGGATTTAGGTCGGGAAAATCCACAACCCTGGCAATTCTTGAGTGGATGGAACGCATATCGGAGGCTTATGAAAATGGCCAGTACATGGAGGGAATGTTCTGTGACCTATCAAAAGCCTTCAATTGTGTTTCCCTTGAAATACTTTTACAGAAACTTGCACACTATTATGTGGGAGACTCTAGCATTGGATTGATTGAAAGTTACTTGAATGATAGACGTCAGCAGACCTATAGAAACGGGGAATTGTCCAGTTCTAGGAGTCTAAGGCATGGGGTGCCCCAGGGTACCCTCCTGGCCCCCCTGCTTTTCCTCGTATATGTTAACGATATAAAGAAAGCAGTTCCAAATGCAGATCTAATTCTCTATGCAGATAACACAACTATTTTATGCAAAGACACTGATTACTTAAATGTAAAGAATTTAATTGATGAAAATATAAAAAGATTACAAGACTGGTTTACTCTAAACAAACTTAATTTAAATGATAATAAATCCTTAAAAGCTACCTTTACACTTAGAAGAGTAAATGAGAATCATCAAGATGACATAAAATTTTTAGGAATATGGTTAGACCAGGGGGTTAACTTTCGAAACACATTTAGATTATGTAGCAAACAGTGACCAGGAGCATATTTCTCTTAAGAAATCTTAAATCTATTGTACCACTTGAAACTTGTCTGCAGGCTTTCCACGGAACGTTCCAGTCTGTTTCTTGTTATGTGATTCTGGCCTGGGAGCACTCATGCCATTCTGAAAAAGTGTTCAGACTCCAAAGACGTGCGGTTCGCGTGATAGGGGGGTTGGGATACAGAGCAGATGTAAGGCATACATTTATAGAACTGAAAATAATGACAATACCATCCAAATATATCTATGAATGTTTGATTTATGCTTATCAGAATTATGACCAGTATAGTAAGACAAACGATTAAAGGCTGATTTTCATATATAGGACTGTGCACCGACTGTGCGCCTACCGTGTCGTTTTCACTGTAAATCAAAAAATTTTATGTTCCATATAAAACGCACTGCAGCCCTTATTTACATTTTCACATATAGGACTGTGCTACGACCGTGTTGCGGTCGTCCAGTCCTATTGTGAAAAAAGAGAAGAGGCGCGACGGCCGCAGCATGGTAGGCGCACAGTCCTATATATGAAAATCAGCCTTTACATGACTCTCCAGTGAGATCAGAAAATAATTCAAGAATACAGTTTCTTACATTGATTAGATCTAGAATGGCTACCAATTACTACTGCCCAAGGTTTTTTAATAAAATTCCAAATGCAATTAAACAACAATCTTTCCTAACTTTAAAAATGAAATTAAAAACCTTCTCATTACCAATGCTTCTACAGTAGATATAAATGAGTTTTTAACTTTTGATTTATAAATATGGGATAGGCACGAAAAAGAATAGGTTTCCTATAGAAGGTTAGGTTGGATTTTCTTCTCTTTTTAAGTCGTGTGTGAAGTTTGAAACTGTAAAGTTGTTATTTTAATAATTCCTTATGTGTATTCCTTTTGAACTTTTAAAATTGATACAAAGGTACTTTTATATTAGGTTACTTTATTTAGAAAACAAAAGCAATTATCATAACATGTGTGATATTTTTTCGAAGCCGGTTCTTATGATCTTGTCCATTGCACTAATAGTCCAGAAAAATATATTTAATAACTTAATTTCAGTTTGTTATCAATTTTCAGATTGAAAAAATAAATTATTCTTTCATTCTAAAGTAATTTCAGTAAAACATGATTCGATTTTTTAATCGGATCAATTGCACAATACTATTATTATTATTATTATGATATTCTCATGTTTACGCAAAATTGAATATCGAACTTACCTTTTTTTCAGTCGAATCGATAAATATTCTCATATGACAACGTATTATCTGCAGAACTAATTATATTGCACTAAAATCAACAATTTTTCTTGAATTTTCACTCGTTTCCCATGTACTTGACGTGTTACGTATCTAAGAAATTCGCCACATTTTGTACCACCAGATGTCGCGTCATGTAACGCACATAACGAATAGGCAATTTTGTGATTTTTTCTATTTGAATATGTCCTTATTTCTTTGTCAAACTGTTATTCACTGTATCCACCAGTTTGAGGTAAAATTAACCGCCCCTTAAAAATACCTAAATAATCACTTTTAGATGTTATGGGGCAAAGAGAACCTCCAAAAAAAGTTTTTAAATGTTTTTATTTTTTTTTCGTTCCAAGAAAATCATGTATGTTTTTAGGGACGTAACTGTTAATATGGGCCATTTTGTGTTTTTTTCTAATTGAATGTGGCCTTATTGTTTGGTCAAAGTGTTATTCCCTTTATACACCAGTTTAGGGTAAAATGAACCGACCGTGCCCCTTAAAATGCCTTAATAATGACTTTTAGATGTTATGGGGCAAAATGAACCTCCAAAAATTTTTTTTTTTAACTTTTTAATTTTTCGAAGAAAATCATGTATGTTTTAAGGGGCATTTAATTGTGTGTGGCCTTATTTTTTGGTCACGGTGTTATTCACTTTATCCACCAATTTGAGGTAAACTGAATCGCCCCTTAAAAATGCCTAAATAATCAGTTCCTCGTTATAGGGCAAAGTGAACCACCAACAAATTTCTTTTTTAATTTAAAAAAAAAAAATTCTAATTGAATGTGGCCTTATTTTTTTGTCAAAGTGTTATTCACTTTATCCACCAGTTTGAGGTAAAATGAAATGCCTAAATAATCACTCTTAGATATTATGGGGCAAAGTGAAACTCCAAAAAAAATGTTTTTATTTGTTTTTATTTTTTTTCTCCTAGAAAATCATGTAACGACATGTCCCTAATTTCAGAGTATACAAAATACTCTTTTTTTCTTAATGATTTTACTTCATATTCATTATTGTTGATACTTACGACCTTTCCAATGGACAGTCTATTTCTTTTGTTGGTTGGAAACTTCACTATTATAAAATCATCTGATTTTATATCGCTATTAGCCTCTTCTTTTTCTACTTTAATATTTTGAAAGTCTTCAGTCTTATTAGTTTCTATATTATCTTCAGTTTCAATTTGTGTTGTTTTAAAATACGAGGATGCAACCTCAGTGCCACTGAAGGTGTGGCTTGAAACTGAAATGTCGTCTTCATCGGATATATCTCACTTGTGGTTCCCTTTTTACTTTGATTTTTACGTTTTGAATTTTTTGGAGCTTTTTAAATTATCGTAACAATTAAGTTGCCAGTTGACACACTCTTACCAGCCACAATATTAACTATTTTGCCTCTCTTTTTTGCCGGAGTTGCTGGCATTCATAGACTTTCTAGATGGTTAACAAACGCGTCCGTCCATGCTACCTCGTCATTGTTTGGTTCATCGTTTTGAAGCACAGCATTAGAATAATTAAAAGTCACAATTCCACAAGCCTTAAACTCTGCAATGAAATTTGCACTAGATTTTAGGCCGACTGTTTCTATAGTTTCCTTCAGAAGCCTTGATAATTCGGCCTTTGACATTACACCTCTACACTCACGTTTAAATTTTTCCAAAATTAGTCTCCACGGTGGCGGTGGTCTAAAATAAGCGACGTCCTGTGGCTGAAGCAAATGTGTGGAATTTGGAGGCAAGAGCACACATTTTATATGGTTGTTTTCTCCAAACAAAACCTTTGAGCCTTTCAGTCTTTGAAAATAGGGTATAACTATGGTTTGAAACAAATCTTCAAATAATTCACTGTCAAACCATTCGCTTATCGTTCTGTTGTATCGGGTCCCTTCTGGCCCTCCTTCCATTCATCCTGTATTTGAATGTTTCGCTTTATAAACTACGTAAGGTGGAAGCAATGCCCCATTTGCTACTATAGAAAACATTACAAATGTGTTACCGCTCCCAGGTCATCAACAAAACACGTTTCGTCGTAATTTACCATATTTGCTGGAGAAACATGGGCTACCGATTGTAATATATTCTTCAATAACTTCGTATGACAATGCTGCCCTTACACGTTTGGTATTTTCGGCTAGCTTGATTTCAACCAATCAATCCCTGGCATATTGTCCTAAAATCGTTTTTCAAGTATTCCTGATTCATTTAAATATGTTTGTACAATTCCTCGAACACAACAATCCAGGTGGAGGATTGCATAGTTTGGCCAAGTAAGCGTCGTGTTCTATTTTATCCCATAGTGCTGAATTTTTAGAAAAATGTATGTCTGAGGTTTTAACAGGAAAAATCTGTGCACACAAAACCTCAAAATATAAAATATCATTAAAGGTACTTTTGTAAATAAAATGTATAGCTTCCATTTTAAGAAATTGAAGGCCAAGCAGAAGAGGTGCTAAAGGGGGTTTTCCATTAAACATGTTGGATCTGTGGTTATGTGTCATAGCTTATCATGATTGCATAGAAAAAGTTCACGTTATATAATTAACTTGCCTGGTTGTGACAGATGCTGTATCGTTTAAGGAACAATATCAACAGATGACGTGCTGTTGTGGCTGCTGAAATATTAATATAATATTGACGTATTATCTAAAACCCTTGAGGATATCAAGCCCGAAGCCATGTTCAATTACGACAAAATTAATTTGAGGGACGAAAGGGATACGATATAACCGCTCTAACCGCTCTGGCCATGGCTCTTTTACAGAGTGGATCACAACTTCTTTTTTGCCTCTTGCTTAATTTATAGACGGAATAAAGTCTTAAATGAAAATAGCCATTCGACCTATTTTACCAATGGAAATCCATCTAACCATGGCTCATGGCCTCTCGCTTCATTTATAGAAGAAATAAAGGTTGAAATGAGATTAATCATTCGTCCGATAATGACATGTACTCATTATTCATATGCTTCCACATTACCCTGCTTTCGTTTAAAAAATAATGAGGGGAGGGTAATTGATTTCGCCAGAAGAAATTCATACAGAAACATCAGGTAGCGATCATAAAGAAGAAGATTCGATTCATAAAAATGACGCAGAAAACAAAGAAGATCCCGATTTTGGCAATGAAAATATTATGGAAGAGCTTGTTAGTAGTAGAAGGTTAAGATTAAAAGGAAATATAAGGAAATCAGCAAAATTTGAAGAATATATCATATTAGGTGCCTCATAATTACTAGAAACAAAGGTACCAGAAAGTTACCAGGAAGCAATTAGTGGTGAAGAAAAATAACAATGGTTATTGACGAAGAAGAAAGAATTAGATTCCCTTCGCAAAAAATGTAGGTGGGTTCTTGCAGGGATACCTGACAGAAAGAGAATTATTTCTCGTAAATGGATGTTTAAGGACTTTATGGCCCCAAGTAGGCGCCACTCTGCAGGAATACCAGATTTGGAGCTTCTTAGACAAGCTTAAGAAGAGTGAAGCTGGTCCATGTTTCTCAATAAAGAAAGAAGGAAGAAATATGATTCTATTGGTAATATAGATTGATGATCCACTCATAATGTGTAATAATTACTTCGTTACATTCCTGAAATCTAAGATTTTTTATGGCAGTGGTACACACAATAAAGGGAGATCCTATGGCACTCGACGAGCGGTGTGTGCGCGAATATGTTGATTGACACGGTTCTTGAATAGCTGTAGGTTGTAATTTGGGGGAAATAGATGACCTAGGAGTGAGTTCCACAGTGATGCAGTGCGTCAGACATAGGAGTGCTTATAAAGAGATGTTCGGGGTGTTTCCAGTTGTACAGCGAACGGGTATGTTCTTGCCGTCTGTCGTGACTGTCTGACAGGCGTCGCTAGTAAAAGTTTTTATGATATAAATTGGGTGTCATGTGCAAAACTTTAAACAGGATTATTGGTTTTGGTCAGCAGGTCATTAATTAACGGTGAATATATCTGAGATGTATCCATCAACTGCAATGTGCATAGATCAGTTCTTAAGAAAACTGGGAAGCCAGCTGCGAAGAAAGGCTGGCTATCCGAAGGACCGCAGTTTGTTGAGCATTCTGTCATGCCAAACTCTGTCGAATGCCTTCGAAATATTCAACGTAATCGCTCGAGATTCTCCGTAGTTCTCAATTGCCCTCCTCCATATAGTGGCATAGGCCAATATATCTCCTGTCGATCTCTCTTTGCGAAAGCTGTATTGGTTATCGCTAATTTTTCTGTTGGTCTCGAGGTACTTGAGTAGTTGCTGATTGACTACACGTTCCATGACTTTGGAGATTATTGAAAGCAAGACAATTGGGCGATAGTGTGAGGGCGTGGCTTCTTGCCTTTTTTGGAACAGGTTGCACTCGTGCGACTTTCTTAGAAGGTATGTGGAACAGAGAAAAAAGTGTGGCACTCTTAAAGCAGCGAATTGAAGATGAACCCATACAAGTCAGTCAACAAGCTTATACAAGAAAACTTTTGTAGCGTTATGGAATTACTGACCTCTTCAAAAGTTGTTAAAGTTAAACGTATCTTCCGTTACCTGAAGGGAACTCAAGACTCTAATATCCTATATAAACCCAGGCATAAGGCATGACCCATTGAGGGATATACTCGTAGTTAGTGATAGTTATCATTATCGTGATGGAATAACGGGTCATTCAACTGCAATTGTTGTTTATTTATGTGCTGAGAGAGCAGTATCTTGGCTTACTCAAAGACAGTCTTCAGTAGCAATTTCTACTACCGAAGCAGAAATTGTCGCTGCAAGTGAAGCTGCAAAAGAGTTGATATGGCTGAAGAGACCCTATGAAGAAGTTATGGGCCTGAAATACGTTACTACACTTTAGGTTCATAATGAAGCTGCCATTAGACTAACCCCAAATTCCGAATTCCACAAAAGAATAAAGGATACAAAAATAAGGCATTTTCCTCTTCGTGAACTGGACCTGGAGGAAGAGATTGAAGTGAATAAAGTCACAACTTCCATGCAATCTACTGACCTGGTGACAAAGCGATTGTTCAACCTCAGACTGATTGCTCTACTGTAAGCTAAAAGGTTAAATAAGCTACTTAATGAGGGCAGGTGGTATAGATGTTAATTTAATTTACATCTTCTAGTTATTTTTTACCCTCTATATTACTGTTCGAAATAAATCATTATGAAGTTGTCAGTCGTTCTCCCCTAAAGCGCGTTCTGAGTTAATTACTTAAACATTGTTTGGTGCATAAATACTTCTTATAGCAATACAGATATGCTATTTTCACCTTCATTTAACGAGGGAAATGCTAAAAAGAAATGTTAAACTATCTTGGTAGATTTAGCAACATGTTGGTCACCATGGGCGAATATACACGTTAACACAGAAGAATCTATGAACCTCAAAAAGGACTTACATAATTTTGAAACGTGCAGAACTGCTTCACTTACTTAACTAGCTATATTGTGTATACAGAAAAAGAAGCTTTAGCTTTGATTTTATAAAAAATATTTTAGATAATAGATCAACCAAATTTATGCCAAAATCAAAGGCACCTATCACAAGCTATACCTTATATTTCAATTCGGTTCGATCAAATAAAACGAATAAAAATTTATCAGGGGACCCACGTCAAACTTTACAATGGACGACCTAAAAACGTTCTGCGGCGAAACTTACTTTAAAAGGGGACTATTGAAAGTTTCACAGACTAAATGCTTTAAAAAAGAATATCTTGTTGATTATTTAGCCACACAAAAAGGACATAAGGACATGCTTTTTTATAACTTTATTTTCAACCTTATTGATTTACTTCCGGTTTGGCTGGAAAAGATCGTGGCAAATGGGGGCAAATCCCCGAAACTAGACGGATCTGTTGTTGACTTGATCGAAACAGGCATTTTAAGTAGGAACTGGATAAACTAAATGCAGTTGAGGTAAAAACATTTATGACTTAGATGTCAGTGTGAAACAGGCTAGAAAAGTATTAACATTCGTGCTCTGTTCAAAAATTAAAACCATTACGATTTTTAGATGATGTATTTATCATCATGCATTTGATACCTGAAATGAAAATCTGTTCTAGTGCTTGATTTCTGCATCTCGACCAACTGAATATAATTCTTAATTTTTTAATCGATTTTTTATATGCATCGCGTTGGATTTAAAGTAAAAATGTGTAACGTTGTAAATGTTACTAAATACAGTACTGCGATTTTCTCCTTTTACTGGTCGATTTGTGATCGATACTCTCGCTACCTTACTTCTCGCAACATTACTCCCGGTGTTCGAACCTGCTCGATAGATACATCCGTTTAGTGCGCCACTTGATAAATGTGATCTATTCTTTTTTTGAGAAAAATCTCAGGGCTTCTCGTCCGGACGCTCCACGCGTTCATGCAGAGAAAAGCAACCAATTTTGCAGTTAAAATTATCGTGGTTATTTCTGACCATATGGTCTAATTACCATCTGCTTTCAAAGTGGAATTATTCGGCAAATATACTGCCCAGTTTAGTTTCCGGAATTATCGGTCATATCTTTTAATACCGATATTTGACGACTAGTGTGGTTACCCTAGGAAAAAAGGGTTGTTACATGTTAGTGTGTCTATCTTGAAAAGAGAAAATTCTTTATAATTTAATTAGGGATCTTCTGCCACTTTTCGCTACCTGCCATGAGTCCTTCTTTGGGATACAATTCCTTCTTTGAGGTAGAATTTCACGCTGACCTAGGTAATCCCGCCGTCAGTTATCCGTACCGAGGCCTTTGTTGCCAGGGTGACACCGCCACATGGTGGCGACATACTTAGAGGAAGCGCCTGTGTCTACAACTCTACCAGAGACAAGTAAAATCAATTTTAATTTATTTCTGTGCCATA
>MU182540.1:139937-173935 GCA_016904865.1 Pissodes strobi | reverse complement strand
TCATTATAATTAATTACGTTCGGCAACATGCACTAAAACAGAGTTTTATCCACAATTAATGGTTATATATTTATACAACTGTATGTAGTTAGCCTTAATTAATGTATACATATTACCTTTGTATATCCTTTTGAGTAATGAATTTATAGTTGGGCGACAGTAGATCATTTGCTCTTCATATCGTGTGTTATAGGATCATGCATTATTTCTCATTTTATAAATAATTACCGTATTAGTTTTATTAACTTACCGATAAATGGCCTCGGGTCTAACATTATCTCATATCGAATCGGTTCTCGTTATTATCGTAATTTGATTAGAAATGTCTAGTTTCTTTATTCTCGTATCTAATATCGTCTCGAATATCGAATGCCTAACAGTAGGACTGTAATTAGTTGACTTAACCTTTTTGTACTGCGTGTTATGCTATTACCGTAAGCCACATAATTACCTGTCTCATTTGTTTTATTAACTTTCTGATAACTGACTTTAGTTCAACTATAATTTCATACCGATCCATTCTCTCTAATCTTCTTCTTCACGTGCCATCTCCACGGCGGAAGTTGACAATCATCATAGCGATCCTAACTTTGGAGGCGGCTGCTCTGAAAAGTTCGGTTGATGTACATCCGTACCATTCTCGCAAGTTGCGCAGCCATAATATTCTTCTCCTTCCTACACTTCTTTTGCTTTGGATTTTACCTTGAATAATGAATTGCAGCATGGTATATCTCTCTACCCGTATAACGAGTCCCAGGTATTGCAGCTTTCTAGTTTTGATGGTTTCTACAATCTCCAGCTCCTTGTTCACTCTCCTCATGACTTCGTTCTTTGTCACATGTTCCATCCATGATATTTTTAGGATTCTTCTATACACCCACATTTCAAAAGACTCAAGTTTCTTAGCAGTTGCTGCGTTCGGGGTCCAAGCCTCCATTCCATAAAGCAAAGTCGAAAAGACATAACACCTTGCTACTCTGATTCTCAGATCCAGCTTCAAATCCCTTGTACAGAGCACTCTTCTCAGTTTATTAAAGTTTGTTCGTGCCTTTTCTATGCGTATTTTAATTTCTTTAGAGTAGTAGTTAGTAGAGCTGATCATTGTGCCTACATACCTGTAGTTGATGTTCAAGAGTTCTGTTGTTAATTATTGTTAGAGTTTCATTATTGTTCTGATTTTTTGTTATCTTCATAAATTTTGTTATTTTGACGTTTATTGTAAGCCCATATTCTTGACCGCATTCAACTATTTTGTTCATTAGTCTCTGAAGATCCTGTAGGCTGTCTGCTAATACAACTGTATCATCCGCGTATCTGCTGTTGTTAATCGGTGATCCATTGACCTTAATACCAGCTATTTCTCCCTCAAGTGCTTTTTTCAGGATCTCTTCATAGTATGCGTTGAATAGTGGGAACAATATACATCCTTGTCTAACTCCTCTTCTAATTACGATATCTTCTGACATTTGGTCGTTAATACGTTCCTTTGCCCGTTGTTTATAATATAAATTTGATATGATCCGGAGATCATTATTGATCGTGATGTACTTTGTCAAAGGCCATGTTATAATCTATGAAACATGCGTATATGTCCTGGTTAACGTCCATGCATCACTGGATTAATACGTTAAATGCAAAGAGGGCCTCACGTGTACCCAAACTTTTATGGAATCCAAACTGTATTTCGTCTATATCCATGTCCAGCTTTTGGTATATTCGATTGTAGATTATCTTTAGAAACAGTTTTAAAGTATGGGACATCAAACTGATGGTACGGTGATCATACCATTCTCTAGCGTTTGTCTTTTTAGGGAGACAAATAAAAGTTGAGAGTAACCAATCGCTGGGTATGACACCCGAATGGTAAATTCCATTAAAGAGCCTCACCAGAATGTTCATATGCCTTTCTTCTATAATTTTAAATATATCGATAGGAAGTTCATCAGGCCCATTACTTTTTCCATTCGTTGTTATTCTTAGTGCATGTACTATTTCTTCCTTGGTGATTTCTGGGCTTGTTTCTATTGCGTCGAGAGCTATGTGTTCTAGCGCTCCTCTCTCGTCCTCGAAAAATTCCTCAATGTACTCTTTCCAGCGTTTCAATTTCTTTCTGGTCTCCAATATATTCTTGCCATTTTTATTCAGTAATGCTGTACTCTGATTTATCTGTGGTAGGCCTGCCATATCCTTGACCTTTTTATGTAAATTAAATAGGTCGTAGTTGTTTTGAAGGACTTCAATTCCTTTGCAAATTTTTTTTCTTCGATGTATTTTTGCTTTGCTTCCCTTATCTTTTTTTATCTCGTTACTAATCTGCTTATGTTTGTGACTATTTTTGTTATTGGTTTGTCTTCGTTGTTCCATCATGTTTAATATATCGTCATTCATCCATTTCTTGTTTTTCTTTTAACATTTCTTTGGAAGGGTCGATAAGGTAATGTTTTAGTTGTTCCCATCGTTTGTCGATATCACTGTTGTTACTGCCAAGCTTATCCAGGTTCTCATTTATTTTGTGTCGAAGGGGTTCTCTTATATCAGGGTCTTTCAGTTTTTTCACCTCTAATCTAGGGGTTCTTTGGTCTCTCTTAACTCTTTTGAGTCTAAGTGTAACCTTAGCGATTACTGGGTTGTGATCAGAAAAGACGTCTGCTCCAGGGTATGTTTTCACTGCCTTGATGGCATTGCAGTAACTTTCTTTAATCATGATATAGTCTATCTGGTTTCAAACTATTTTGTCTGGTTTATACGTATCACCATGTATATAACCGCCTTTCCAGTAGCCTAAGGAATGTGTTTGTTATAATTAGTTCTTGTTCCTGGCAGAATAACAGTAGTCTATCTCCTCTTTCATTACATTCTCCAAGCCCCTGGTCTCCCACAATCTTTCCAGTCTTCCCCTTGCCTATCTTTGCATTAAGGTCCCCCATGATTATGGTGATTTCTCCATGCGTAGTTATTTTTAGGGCATCTTCAATATGTTGATAGACAGTTTCTATCTCGTCCTCAGTTTCGTCCACCGTAGGAACATACACTTGGATCAAATTCAGTTTGTTGTGAGATGTCTTTAGTTGTATCATTATTACTCTTTCCGAAATTGGGGCGAAACCCTCCACTGCTCTGCTCTTTATCTACAATGATTGCCATGCCGTGTCTATGGTGGCTATCATTGTTTCAAGAGTAGTATATTACGTTCTTGTCTATCGAACAGTGACCTGTGTTAGGCCATCTTGTTTCGCTTATTCCCAATATATTGATCTGTAATCTTTTCATTTCTTGAAGAACGTTGTGTGTTTTACCAGGTTGGCACATACTATGGACGTTCAACGTGCCAATTATTTCTAGGTCTAGCTTTATTTTGTGTTCTCTGATTGTTTGACAAGAGTTTCGCTGGATGACGACTTGAGAGGCCTTGTCTTTTCCTCTTCTGTCGAATCTTAGGTTCCGATACCCATCCATACTAGGGATATCCTTAAGGATCTTTGGTAGTGGTAGTCCTCCCGTGGCTTTCCACATCCGTATGCCGTTGATTACTTATTTGTAATTCCTCTGCCTTTAGGGCCGGTTTTTCAACCCTAGGACAATAGGGTACCTTTGCCCTTGTCAACTCCTATACCCGTAGCTGTTGACTGACAAGAGGGGATTTCTTATACCGGTAATCATTCGGTCGACAAAGCTTCGTTCGTTATCTAGCAGGGTGCACCACGTGCAGGTGAGGTTGTCAGTTGGGTTGGGTCGACTTACCCGTGTTGCCATCACCCCTTACACCCACCACTCTAATAGCATAATTTAATCGTAAATCACATAATGATATGCCTCATTTGTTTTATTGACTTTAGTTCAAACATTATCTCATATCGATCCTTTCTCCCTAATGTCATAATTTAATTTAGTAACTCTTGTGATTTTTTTGTAGCTAATAATGTTATGATAATCAATTGATAAATATCTCAATAATGCCTTTGTGGTTATCTAATTTACTTGTGTATTATACCTACCGACTTGAACCATATAAGTTTTTACTATAATCAGCTGTTCACCTCATAGCCGCGCACGAGTTTATTTAGCTGCCATTTGCAATTTTAAGTTTTCACTTTAAAACCTGAGTCGAACTGAGCTCATTTCGTTTTTATATCTATTTACATCATTGGTTACTTCATTGATAAATTATTTGACCCGACACTTCTTTTCAAAATTCTCACACGACGAGCTGTGGGAGGCGTAGGAGAATGGAGAATGGAATTCTTCTCAAAGTCACATTTCTAACAACATGGGCAATATTGGTATCAATTCATATTTTTTCAGGGATGGGGAATCTAAAGAAGTATTTCGATTGATTTGTATTTGTATATATCTGGGAGCTTCTCCGGTTCCGTACCAGATCCAGAGCTCTTCTTATCTTACTGAAGAAGCTGGTAGAAATGAATATTGCCAAGATCATAATATCGGTGTCACCTAACGATGATTGTTTGGCGCCATTATCTGGCATATCCTTGACACGGATTAGTGCTTCTTCCTGGAAAAATTGTAGACTGGCCAACATGATTATACTACTTTTACTGGTCTTCTGACCTTCATTTTGATTAATTAATTATTTACTAAAATCTTTTATCCCATAGATTTTGGTAAGCGGTCATTTCAACGGGTGTAATAGCAGCGACTTCAAACTTGGAGAATATATAATCAGGGTAGAAATAATATAAAATGAAGTATGATCCGATACTCCTTGAGGTGCAAGGATTTCTTTGGACGATCTTGTTTTACCTGCACCATCTATGCTTTAAATGGTGGTAATAGCAGTTCATTTAGTTTTGAGGCACAAAAATTCTTCTAAAGTCGATAAACAACAGCTTCATTCATGCAAAATAATGAGTATTTATATCATATTAACAAGCATTTCAAGCGACTTCCTATTATACCAATACTAATTTAAGTTTGATTGTATCGAACACACAAATGATAAAGGTTTATAATCATCCCATTTATTTCTCTAATGAAAACAATTTCAGAAATAAAATGAGGTGAAAGACGAGAAATGAACGAAATCTATACGTCAAGTTGAGTATAGTATCGAACGAGAAAGTATATTCTTTACGTGTCATGTTCTCTCATCGAACAATGCCAGTCCTGTTGGCCATTTACGGCAGATCTAAATGGAGCAATATGGTGTGCAGTGAAGTAGGTAAAATACATCTCGCTCAAAAATAAAACATTAAGAAAATGTTTTTCAAAATATATGTTACTAAAAACTCGTTAATATACGCTACGCTACGAAATATACGCTGTGTTCGTTTCTAGACATGTCCGCATGTAACAAACGTTATAAACATGGTTACCCAATGAGTCAGAAATATATAATTCCGGTTATCTATATAGTTAGAATATCATTTTTCATGATGGGTGAAACGCGATTAGTTAATTGCTTAAAAACCGGTCAATATGCCTGGTTCACACAGCGATAATTATATTTATAGGTGTGGGTCGTAGAGTAGACAGTTGGGCGAAGGCGCCACTAAATCTCCTAATAAGAATATATCAATTATTTTTAAGCATTGAAATTAAGTTAATAAAATTTAGAAAAATACCCTATGTAAGAATGTTGAGAAACCTGAAAAGAAATTACCTAAACTCTACCTGGCTTCGACTTCAGCGCACCAAAACGACATCAAAGATCCTAATTAAATTATTTATTTAAATATTAAGTATATTCTCAGACAAAACAAGTACAGTTGAAGTTGAAGGTCTCAAACCTAATTAAGATTATAGTATCGTGTTTAAAATAATAATAAAATTCTTTCAAATAAGTATCACTAAAATTATAAGATCACCAACCCCTAATCTTAGGTTCTAAATACTGCCTCCTAACCCCTTTTTTAATATTCTTAACAAAAATCTAAATTTTTAATGTTCTGACTAAGTAACAGGTAATTACAGAACGACTTAAATTAAACTCTTTACATAAAGATTAATCCCCTAATTAAAAATCATCTCATGACAGCCATAATATCAGTAGACTAATAAACAGTTACAAAATATATTAAATCAAATTAAAATGACCTGCAAAGAAAATATATATCCAATGAAGACATAGAGGGGAAATCGAAGTGAGCTCAATTCGGTAACCTGCTTATGGACAAAAACCTAAATTAGATAGTTATGTAAGACGGTCTACTGTCATAAAGTTTACAATAAATTACAGTAAGTGCGTAGCATTTAAGTAAATGTACGAAAGGGCTTTTATGGGATCCTAAAGCGGATCGTTCAAGAAGGGAGACAGAGAATCGAAGACCAGCTCAGTGTACGGGTGATTTTCGTGAATGGTTTTTGCTTTTGTGCTGTAACATGTTATTACAGGTCAGTAAAATTTATAATATTGTTATTAACATAATTTGTACAAGTATTTCTTTTATTCTCATGGATAGTTCATATTTGATGGCATAACATGTGTACATATTTAATGAAATCGTTTTATGCTGTGAACAACACTGCTTTAAATGAAACAGAAAATGTATTATTTGCTGTCTTTTCGTACTAGGATTTTCATTTTCGTATGACTGAGAGTGTACGCAAGAGCTTTTGTGAAATTACTAACATTTTCATACCCTGACGGGTGAATATCCTAGTTATAAATGAAATGATCGTTCTAGAGATATTGGCCCTAATTTCAACATTAGCTGAGTAGCCTCCGTAACCAGGACCTCAGTACCTTAAAGCGGGTCTGGCTAACTAGCACCACTATTCGGTAGTGTAGTGGTTATCACATCCGCCTGACACGCGGGAGACTCGGGTTCGATTCCCGGCCGGAGAGCTATCTCTTCAGTTTTAAATGTGCTGTTACAAGTGTGGAACTACGAATTGTGGCACTGGAGACAGTAATTTAATTTGTATTATACTAATAAATGTTATACAGCATAATTCGGTTAGGAATTTAGATCGAGGGTTTCTCTGCCGTACTCTTTCCCCTCGTTTTCTGTAATAATTTGGCACGTTTTCCTCTAATAATTTGGCACGTTTTCTCTAATAAATTAGTTGTATTAGGAATCTGTGTTTTAATTTAAATGACGCACCTTTCTCTCAAATTTCCCTAATTTTGTTTTCGTCGAACGCATTCTGGGTAAGTAAAATTGTGCAAGATATAATATTAACACAACGTAGGTATTGGTTTTCTTTTTAATCTATTTTGACGGTCATTGGCAAAATAAAGACAAAGCACAACTTATCTCATTCAACTATGTTGAACAGACCCGGGTATGTTATACTACAGTAAGTAATTATACGCCCTACTTGTATGTAATTTTCATATTACGGTCATATGGAAGGTGGAATTCACTGCAGTGGTTGATGGATGTTCCCTCACTCATACGGCTAGTTAGCTGGCCGCTGGCCCCAACTAGTGCTTTACTGCGCCATGTAAAGCTGCACGTCACTCCATGTGGGACAACATCAGTGCAATAAAGTGGACCTCAAACTGGCAGGAATGAACCTTGAAAATTCTCGAGGCTAACGAAAGGCCGGGCGAAGGAAGGACCCTAGTTTAATTATAAATAATTTGAACTAAGTATGTAATATTGAAACTCAAAGATATGATACCTTTTGAAAAGGGTAACCTCACTTTACATAAAATAATTTTATAAGACGATATTGAAGATAATACGTGAAAATATTAATGAGAGGGTGCTTGCCAATTTATCTAATGATAAAATGTAATGAATACTGGACCTGATGGTCAAAACTACAACGATTATATCTCGACTTTGTATTTTTTTTCTCCTTACATGTGTATCGGTCGAAAGGAATGATCACTCGTCCTCAATGACCACATTAATAGGCCCCACGTCAATTGACAGAAGATATCCTAGACGCCCGTCAAGAGAACTTTCAAAAATGACAGATGACCACAGTACACTTCAAAGCTGTACTGGCGATACCGGTTGAGTACGTTCCCAGATATTCCAAAGTATGAAATAGTTAATGTTTAAAATTTTAAGATATAGATTCTAAGTTCAAAATAAGTATGTCAAGTTTTAATGTAAGGTAAAGAGAATATCAACCACATAATTCTACCAGTGAAAGGCAAGAAACTGTATTTCTGGATTTGGTAGCATTTACAACGCTACATGGAACGTGTTTAGGATAAATTATGTAGCTGGACAGTTGATCCATATTCCTGTTTGTTGTATGAAAAAGACCCATTCGGTGAAGACACAATACAATGTGGCGCGGTACTGCTGACCAGGCTGGGCGAGGCACGCCAACAAAAATGGCTAGAAACATTAGAAAAAATGGACATGACGCATAGCAGCAAGATGGCCTGGAATACAATTAAAAAGTTAAGTGGGGACCCACTAGAGCCTAAACAATTTATCAACGTAACCCCAAACCAAGTTGCCCAACAACTGCTTCTGAACGGAAAAGTGCAGAAAAAACAAAAGTTCAAAAACTAACAAGGGACACCAACGATGAGACCGACTTACTAAAACCCGACTTTACCATGAAAGAACTAAATATAGCAATCAACACCATGAAAAATGGAAAGTCTCCGGTAAGGATGGGCTGTTCACAGAACAAATAAAACAATTTGGCAAGGAAATTAGAACCTGTCTACTTGAGTTTTTTAATAACTGCCTGGCAACATATACAATCCCTAAAATGTGGCGGAGGGCAAAAATGGTTGCTATACTCAAACCTGCTAAGGACCCTGACTTGCCCGGTAACTATCGCCCAATATCATTGCTGTGCCACCTCTTTAAGCTCTACGAACGACTGATTTTGCAACGTATTCAAAGTCACGTTGATACTTCTCTGATCCCTCAACAAGCGGGATTCAGAACTGGAAAATCCTGTACTGGCCAAGTGCTCAACCTCACAGAACACATTGATGAGGGGTTTCAGAAAAAGTTCACAACAGGAGTAGTCATTATCGACCTAACCGCAGCATATGATACTGTAAATCACAAAAAACTACTCCAGAAAATATATAGCACTACAAAGGACTTCAGGTTGAGGCAGGTTATAGGATCACTCCTTCAGAACAGACGATTTTATATAGAACTGCAAGGAAAAAAAAGCCGATGGAGACGCCAAAAAAGCGGGGGTTCAGCAAGCAGCTTTCGAAATGTTCTTCTCTTATCCTAGCCAACGCCGTACACACGGTAAGAACATGAGTGGACGATTTCTCGTTCTCCGTGCGCCATCTGCATTCCAGACCTTATACGATCTGCAACAGATGCAAATTCCTGTTTAAGCGATAGTGCCTTATGAAGACCCCAGCAACAGCCTCCTGTTCGAAGCCAGAAAAGCAATCACTCTACAAGGCACTGGATCACTCAAGAGTAGCCCAGCCTGCCTTATCCCTGGAATTGTCTGCCATAGATCCTTAGCCTGCACATGCATTGTGCTCCTTAGGATGGTGGCGGCCATACTGTAGGGCCCACGTATTACAGGCTCAGATCTCATTGGATGCATTGCAGAACCATGTCGTGCCAGACGATTGATCTCTTCGTTCCCCCGGACATTCCAGTGTCCCGAAACTCAAGCAAGTCTTGACGCTTATTGTGCTGGGCCAAAGCCCTCAAGACGTCCCTATACTCAAACACCAGCGCAGAATTAACTCTTATCGGACTCCAGATCTAACAGAGGAGCTATGCTGTCCGAGCAGATGTAGATATCTTTCCCTTTGAAGACTCTTAACAGGTTTCCATGCCCGCATTTGAGGATCGCATACATCTCGGCCTGGAAGATGTTATATCAATAAAAACAATTAGGTCAAGTAAAGAGCCATTTAAATAGTCAATAGCATATAAAATAGATGATCAAGAATTTGTAGGGTAACAGTTTACAGTAATATTCTTCACAATGTTTTATTTATTTTATTTTCAATTTAAATAAAACCATAAGGAGTAAAGTAAACAAAAAGTAAGCCACAACTCGAAGAAACTTAATCAGAAAAATTTTGATAAATGTTTCGTTAAAGAAGCGGTGTGCGCTTAAGACTACACAACCAAAGTGAACATTTCATCAAGACAAGATTAATATTAAAAAACTGAATAATTATTTAAAAAAGTTGCTTAGAGGCGTCAGACATCGATCCTAGCACCTCTCGCATGCTAAGCGAGCGCTCTACCATTCGAGCTGCCCTATCCAATTGAAATACATGCGTCAAAATTGAATATAAGTATATAGAACTGTATAATACATATTTATTGGAATTTGGCAGTTAGGTAGATGATTATTCGAATTAATATATTACGTAGACTGACAAAATGTATCGGGTATCGATATTTATACATTTTCAATAAAAAATAAATTTTCCCGACATTTTCGAAACATAGTGGATGTCAACGGCTACGGGCGGATGAACAAGCTGGAGGAAGGGCACTCTTTTGTCCTGAGGCCAAGATATTGGCCTCAAAGGCGGAGGAATTACTGCGGTAGTCAATGGCATAAGGATACCCAAGGCAACGGAAAACCACGGTATTAAAGATCCTTATAATATCCCCAGGACATCTTTTGTCCATTATTTTTATCATGACAGGAAACACGAGAAAAAAGACCCTCAGTCCCGGGCAGATGTTGAATCATCAGAGGGTGCTAAGAATCCCCCGGCTTGACATGATGAAATTACGTATTGGTACATGGAACACCCGCACTCTATATGAAGCAGGAAAGTTGGACAATGCCATAAAAGAAATGAACAGACTAGAATTGGATATTTTGGGTATTAGCGAGACGAGATGGCCAGACAGTGGCACGTGTAAAAAAGGCCAAACAACATTCTACTACTCAGGCAATATCAATCCAGATCACAGGAACGGAGTAGGAATTATCCTGAGTCAACAAATGGATAGATGTGTTAAGAACGTAATAGCACATTCCGATAGGATTATGCTATTGCAACTAGAAACTAGACCTGTTAATGTCAACTTGATACAGGTATATGCACCGACTGCAGAAAGACCGGACGTTGAGGCTGAGCAATTCTATGAACAGCTAAGAGAGATGCTCGGAGCAACTAAGGCTAACGAAATAACTGTCGAGCGTGGAGATATGCTAATTCAGTTTAGTCGAGAACATCAGCTCGTCGTCAAAAATACATTCTTTAAACTTCATCCACGACGTCTCTACACGTGGAAATCACCAGGAGACAGAGTGAGGAATCAAGTAGACTACATACTGATAAATCGGAGGTACCAGAACAGTATAAAGCATGTAATTGCCTATCAAGGTGCGAACATCGGCTCGGAACACAGCCCCATCATCGCAAAGTTTAACTTCAGACTGAAACTATTAAACAGGAAGAAAGATACAGCCAAAACCTAATATACGAAGTCTAACTGAATCAAACACAAGGGAAAACATGAGAGCCGAACTTCAAAAACTCTGCCTGACAAACAATGCTGATTGCGAAGACGATCCTGAAGAAATATGGAAAAGGCTTAAAACCAACATAAATGTGACCACAAAAACTATCCTTGGCCCTGATGAAAGAACAAGTCTAAAACCCTGGATGACAGAAGAAATATTAGACTTAATGGAACTGAGGCGATTAGTGAAAAACCAAACTGATAGATATAAAGAGTATAACCCAATCATAAGAAACAAAATAAAAAATGCTAAGGTGAATTGGACTACAAACCAATGTGAAGAAGCTGAAAATCTTGACAGACTCCATGACAGCTTTAAGTTCCATAAAAAAACTAAAACAAATAACAGGCACTAACAGGAATAAAGCGCTAACATCACTTAAAAATGATCAAGAAAGACTTATTGTAAATCAGGAAGAAATTAAGCAGACTTGGTTAAAATATGCAACAACCCTTTTTCACGATAACCGAGAAGACAACGTGCATGATCAAATGAGCGGTCCAACTATCATTAGGTCCAAAGTGGAGCAAGCTGTAGGACTGTTAAAGAACGGTAAATGTCCAGGACATGATAACATATATGCTGAAGTGCTAAAACAAGTGGATATACACCATTTAACACGTCTATTTAACAGAATATACGACTCCCACAAACCACCGGAAGATTGGCCTAGATCGACTTTTGTTATCATTCCTAAGAAAAATACCCCCAAACAGTGTAAGGACTTTAGACTTATTAGCCTGATGAGCCATGCACTTAAGGCTTTCCTCAGAATAATTCACCGTAGGAGACATAACAAATGTGAAGAAATGAGCGTTTTTCTCCTAGATATTTAAAAATTACTCGAATGAGCGTTAAATAGCCGAAGGTAGACAGCTTTGAGAGTTACATTATTTTGCGTAGACAAGTCAGTCTTAGCCACTACCCAGGAAAAAGTGTGCTGAATGCGCCAAAAGAGGTTTGCATCTCAAAAATGCCACTTATAATGTATATGAATGACTCTGATTGGTTGCGTAAAGGTGTAACCCATACCCAAATTTACCCAAACAGCTATTTACCCTCAAAACAACGCTTCAGATGATGGCTCATCGCTGTGAACCTACAATATGATACTTCCTTTTTAAAATATCTTTTTTTCTCGCACATGAAGTTTGTCGTAAATAAAACATTAAATTTTAGTCGTAATCGTAAATAAAATAGCTACCGTATCAGAACATGGCTATGGCACACGCAAGCAGTATGTTTGCTATTCTTTTGCTCCGCAATGACTCCTGCATATACGAACACGTGAGCTAGAAATTTACAACCAACATCTTGTTCTCATCAAAAGCCGGTCAAGTGTTAGTTTGGGTTTAAAAAATTGAGAAAATTGTACGGCAACTTCTAAATTTTATAGCTGTTTTGTGCATATTTTTTGATTGGTTCGTGGCATTTAATACTGTTATTAAATATCTGGAAATATTTGGCCTTCCGTTTTATATTTTAATTATTTCATCTAAATGCTATTTTAAATTTTGTACGTTTTGCGATTTTTTTATAAAAAATTCTTTTATTTTGGGCACTTTTAAGTTTGTCAACAAGATCTCAATAAAGCATAATGAATGATTGATTGATTAATTACTGATTGTTATTTTTTTTTTGGTTTCCTTACCCACTAACAATACTTTCTTTTATTGCAACGCGGCATGGTATTGATACCCAGTAATTTATAAGAAAATTATTAGAACCCTGATATTTACAATCAAACAAAGAGTAATATATGCATAACAGATGCGTATACCTAATATAGCAAAGCAATAAATATCCATAATTAGTTTGTCATAGGATTATGTTAAACCAATAGAACATGTAATAAAATTTATATCAATACAGACATTGCAATAGTCATAATTAAAGGAAAATATTGCTTAAATATTAGCTGTGCTAAAAGATAATTATTTTATTTTTCAATACCAGTGATTATTATACAAATATAACCACTTACAACTTGTCTTCAAGTGCCTTTTGCGCAAACTTACGGTACTTTAGTATGTCATCAAATAATTTTTTGAAGGAAGTTTTTTTACACAAGAATTCGTTGAAAACTTCCCACCTGCAATTTCCCGGATTACAAACCTTCGTAAAAAAGTTGCCGAGATCCGTCAGCATTATTAACCAGGGCAAAAACGTGCCACCTCTTCAAAATTTGGACGTTTCATTTTTAAAATCAACTTCTTGGGGTGGTCGTTCATAGAAAATTAGACAAGTACATGAGTGGATAATTCATCGACGTTTAAGCACCACCTGCATTTCGGATCTTCTACGATCCGCAGCAAGTGCATACGCCTGCCCTGTGAAGAGCCCTGTCACAAGCCTTATGTTCCCTCTTTTCAGAGCCAGAAAGGCTAGCCAACAAGGTATTGGGTCTCTCAAACGTAGTCTAGCTTGCCTCATTCCTGGAGTATTCGCTCATTGAGTCCCTTAGGACGGCGGCAACCGTGCTGTAGGACACATCTATTACAGGCTTCGGTTCAATTGGACGCATTGCTAGACTATCGACCCCCTCGTTTCCTGGGACAGTCGAGTGTTCCGAAACTCATCACCGTTTTGGAACCTTCTGGATGCCACACGATCCCATTAACCGCGATATGTACAAATCTGAGGGGTCTACTTGGTATGTTGTCCGTGCACATCGAGAGATACGAATATTCATCAGCCGTGTCCTCCGAACACGTCAGCATTGAGCTATTATTGTCCTGTAAGTGAGCGAGACCTTTCAGCACGAGAGAAGAATGGGAGGGGGGGGGCTCTTATATAAAAGCGGACCAAGCATGGTATAACGACGGCTCTAAGACCAGTAAAGGGGTGGGAGCCGGGGTCCACGGACCAAGGTCAAATATCTCCATAAACATAGGCAGTCAAGCCACAGTGTTCCAAGCCGCGGTCGCGGCAATTCAACACTGCGCCATGGAAATAGAGAAATTGAATATCAGAAAAAGGAGAGTAGTCAGTCCGCCTTAAAAGCAGTTAGTGCACACAAGGTCAGATCTAGACTAGTTAAAGACTGCATAAGTGCCCTTGAAGAGGTCGGTCGTAACAATAAGCTCACCATTGCGTGGATTCCGGGACATGAAGGCCATCAAGGCAACGAAGAAGCCGACAAACTTGCAAAACGGGGCGCAAGTAAAGTTACGTTGGGACCTGAGCCCTACTGCGGTATAGCAGGAAGAGTCTTCAAAACAGCAGTTAAAAGCTGGGTAGATGAACAATCTCTAAGCTGGTGATTACAAACACCGGGGCTTTCTCCAGGCCAAACCGTTCATAAAACACGGCTCCCCAAAATTCACGACAGATCTACTTAAGTGGAGTCGCAAGACCATAAGAATATTAGTGTGTCAGCTGACGGGGCACTATAGAATGAAGCAGATAATAGCGGTTGCAGGTTCTATCAGGAGGACGAGGAAACTCCAAAACACGTGTGGTGCGAGTGTGAGGCTCTTTGCACGCTCAGGTATGCAAGGCTATGAGAGACCAAACCAGGACTTCAAGGTACATGGAGGAGCCGGTACTCCATTTGTGGAGTCTGATTAGGAAGACCAGACTGGATGAGGTCTTCTATACATGGTTCGGAGTGTTACAATAAACCTGCATAGGTTGCAGTGGCAGAGGTGGGTACCAGCGCTAACTCCCTTCAATTCTAGTCTATTCAGTATGCATGCAAGTTCCCCAGGAATAAGTGAAGGGGCGCCAAACCAGTCACTCTCTCAAGAGCCTTTTCGAGTGCCATCCTCACTGTAATTCCCACGCATGCCAGTTTCTAAATTCTATCTAACTGAACCCCAAAGTGGCCATTTACGTAGCTGTCCCCCATACGATAGGTGATAATAGAACGTACTACAACCAAATATATCGAATAGAAAATCCTCGGTACATCCAAAAGAACTTTTACAATCCGATAGAGCATATGTATATGCCTTCTTAATGCGGCTGTTTACTTGCTCCTACCAGGTCATCTTAGAGTCCAGTTCCCGACATGCTTGGTTGACAATTTATAGCACCAATTCAATATGTTTGACCAACATAACCTAGTTACATCCAAGAATGTAAAGACATAGAGCTACTTTGAGCTAATTTTTATGTAAGAGGTAATTAAGCTGATGAAGTGATTATTTAAGTGCTTTATTTTACATCTTGACAAATAATTTCGACTGTATTCGCTTCAGTACCGTCATTGGCAACAGATCAGCTTAAGAGGTTTATTCATGTTAATAATATCTAAGATTTGAAATAGAAAGTGTAGCGGATGAGGTGCCACAAGGATCGGTCTTTAGGGCACCTCCCGATGACTGTTTGCCCCTAACATCTGAAAAACCACTAATATTTCTCCAACTAAACGTCATATGCTTGAGCCAGTATATTCTGAATCTTTCAGGCTCCTATATGAAAATGTGTGGTTAATTAAATTTGTTTGCTAACTCAGATGATCTTTGAGACCTAACTTGATGGATGATGATCACAAATAGCTCACTAGATTCTATACAAACACACAATTAAGGATTGATCTTCTTAAGATCGGGCTAATTCGTTGGAACCAGAACTGTTTTAGTTGGTGATCTTACTAACCTCATCCTTACTAAATTTAAGAGGGCAATAAAGAAATTATTTACGAATATGTCTTTATAATCCCTGTCGATCCTGATAAAGTTTGTTCTACTCTGGTGTTTGAGTGTGGGGGCCTTACCTGGGATAGCTACGAATGTCCCGAGCAACGAGAAATCCGATAGTCTGGTACGATAAGGTTCCACAATGCGTCCAATATGACCTCAGCCTATAACAGGCGTGTCTTACAGTATGGCCACCCCCATCCTAAGGAACGCAGTGAATAAGCGGACCGAGGATCAGGATCAGGAATGAAGCAACCTGAGCTTCTCTTGGCGGACCCAGTGCCTTGCAGGGTGAAGACCACTCATGTCTTTAAGGACGGTTTGGCGTTGGCTAGGGTAAGAAAGGGGCATTTCGGAAGCTGCGTGCTGAACCCGGAGGACATAAAATACAACAGGGGAAAGTTGTGTACCTTCGCTAGGGAGGGCCCAAATTTTGGCCTACGTACAAGGAGTCTCTCGCCCTCGTTCGTTCATTCATGTCTTTATACTAGGATGAGCTCCTGAACTATATATTCCGGATTTTTTAGAGACTCGATTTATGGATAATCCGTGGTCATTAATCATTCCATGTTTTCCGCGCCGTGACTCTTGTATGGGTGTAACCTTAAACTTCTCAGTGTGTGACTTGCTGTACAAACTGTGTCAAAGTTTATATTTGAGATGATGATATATCCTATTATTTAAATTGTATTTTATATTGAAACATTTCTCAATTGACAAAAATATGCACTATTGTGCAATTGGCTGAATAATTAAAGTCGGTTTATTGAGATAAACAATATTATTGTAGAAATTGACATTTTTATCCTATTTGGATTTCTTCTAGGTATATAAGCCATTTTCTGGCATCGACATAAAATTCCTGGTCTGAAAAATACCATTAATTATATCTCTTTGTATCTTTTATAATCCATTTTATTCAGTTTAAATAACGTTCAGTAGTTTTAGATGAAATTAGGATTGAATAAATACAAAAGCAAGCATTTAAAGTTTCGCAAATTTGTTCTAGCTTCTAATTCGACCACCCAACTCATATATCAAATGTTAAATTGTATCAATTAAAAAATGTGAATATATATAATCAACATTTGATACATGTATTTCAAGTGGTTGAATTTGAACACCAGTCTCCATATTAATATAGTAGAGTCCTGAAGATGCAAGAATAAATTTACGAAACGGTGACAGTTTTAAATACTGGCATATATTACCCTAAATCCATCTAAGAATGTGGAACATTAATTATATTAGCATAATTTTTCGTTCACTTCAAAAAGCAGTTCTAAAAATATTTTTAGGATAAACATTAAAATCTCAGTATAATACCCAATTTCTTCATTACTAGGTGCTTATAGGTAAGAATTCATAAGGTTGTTAGAAAATACGTTTGGATTGGATTTGTATAAGAGCATCCTGTTAATTCTAGTCTAGTGGTGGATGAACTACTGGAAATACATTGTGTTGGGTATGCCGATGAAATTGTCATCACAGCAAGAGGAAAGTTCGAGGGTACACTCTGTGAACTCATTCAAGCTGGACTCCAAGCAACGGAAGAATGGTGTCAAACAGTGGGGCTAAAAATAAACCCATCGAAAACAACCCTTCTCTAGGAAGTGAGAAAGTTATCCGAATACACGGGATCAATTTACAACGGCATCGGAAGTCAGATATCTAGGCATAACGCTAGATTGTAAACTCAAATGGAATAAACACATTGAAAGAGTTGTAACTAAGGCTACGAGGGCCCTCATGGTGTGCCGAGCTTTGCAGGAAAAAAATGGGGATATAAACGAAAACTCCTGCGATCAATGTACGTAATGATAGCAAGACCCACCCTACTTTACGGGTCGATTATCTGGCTCAAGTAAACGGAAAAGCAGAGCATAAAATCAGCTTTCAACAAAGTACAACGCCTGGCGTGCATAAGCATAACAGGCGCAATGAAAGCATGTCCAACAGCAGCAATCGAGGCAATTGTGGGACTCGCACCTCTACACATTGTTGTAGAGGGAGCAGCTAGACAAGCAACTACTATGATCCCAAAAGACGGAGCGAGTGAGGGAGGATGTCTTAGAAAGAGGGAATTAACATCCCTGATAAACTTATACCACTTCTTGGGCTCCCCAGGGATGATGTAGTAAAAAGACACAATTTTGAAAAGTACTTCACGGTCGTGATAAGAAGTAGAGAAGAATGGAAAAAGAACACCACTTGCATTTTCACATTGCAGCAAAGTGCCATAAAATGATATACAGATCGGTCAAGAACTGAACAGGGGACTGGAGCCGGAGTATTTGAAGCTCCGAAGAAATGGGAAAACACCCGGACATATTCCTGGCGAATATTAACTCCATAAGAAGATGTGCGCAGGTCAACCTAGACAGAAATTATAGGAAGAAAGAGATTGTCATCCTCTCAGACAGTCAAGCAGCCATCAAAGCTCTGAGCTCACCAACAATTAGCTCCAGAATGGTATGGAAATGCCTAGATAGGCTAAACGAACTAGGCAAGAATAACAAACTACCCCCTCAATGAATACCAGGACACGCTGGGAAGGCAATGCAATAGCAGCCGAATTGGCAAACGTAGGAACACAAAATTCAGGAAAGAAGAGCTAACCAAATAGATCAGTTTATGGGAGCGCCATCCCGGGTTAAGGCAATCAAAGATGTTTCTAGGACCCCCTCACCCAAGAAGATCAAAAACCTTATAACACTGAGTAAGAACAATTTCTGCATCCTCACCGGCTTTCTTACGAGCCACTCCCAGTTGAGAAGGGACCTGGAGAGAATTAAAATTGAAAACAAGGACAGTTGCCGATTCTGTAAGGAGGGGGAAGAAACCTCGGAACACCTTCTCACGGAGTGCGAGACGGTCGCGAACAGGCGAATGGCCTGCTTCGGGTGCTGCTGCTGCATGGTCGAACATCCATAGAACCATTCAGACCACTTGCTTTTATCAAAGCACTGAAGTTGGATGAGGTACTCAAATTGAGTTCCACATCAACGAACGCACCAAAGAAGGTGGTAACACAATAGATCTGCACACGCAGTGTGCAGGGTGGGGAACTCGAGTCTATGTATGGGGAACTCGAGAACTGTAAGAGGTACAGTGTGGGTCAAATTAAGGCAAAATTTTGCATTTATGTACCTACCAATATGCGGTTTAGAAAGTTTTAAAATTCCAAGTATTTCCGGAGATATCCAGAAAAAAAACCGATATATTGAAAAATCGTTTCATTTTTTTCTAGAGCTTATTTAAAAATGGATTTCAAATTGAATTGCACTTTTGCATTGCCACTTTCTCCGCTCTATCCAACGATGGTATCCAGTTTGAAATCCGACGTTTCATCTTCAACGAACTTTATTTGTTTTTATCGTTTTTCAGATGATTTTGGCGTTATAAATATGAATATGTGTTTTTATTTTTTTTTATGTTTTTTAAATTTTATTTTTAATTTTTTTTTAATTCATTTTGCTTTGGGATAAAAAGTAAATTAATCAGTTTATTTAATTTTACTATATTTTATTTTTATTAATAATAAATGTTTTAATTTTTCACTTAACACAAGAAACAAAATTAATTTTTTTTTATAGAGTGCAAAACTATCAAAAGTAACAAACTATTTAAAATTGCGCCAAAGTAAATTAAGTAATTTCAAATAAGAATTGAAATTGAAATTAAAAGAATAAAAATTAAGAAAAAATAAGAACAGATATTTATATTAATAACGCCAATATCATCTAAAAAACAATCAAAAATAAATTTTGGATTTAAAAAAAGGAAGTTGATGATGACCCCTTGAAGACGAAACTTCGGATTCCAAACTGGATGCCACCATTGGATAGAGCAGAAAACGTGGCAATGTAAAAGTGCAATCCAATTTGAAATCCGTTTTTAAATAAGTTAAGAAAATTAAGCGATTTTTCAATATTTCGTTTTTTTCAGATATCTCCGGAAATACTCGAAATTTTAAAACTTTTGTCACGGGCCGATTTGGCTATCGTGTGTCGAGGCGTAAATAGCCTTAGAACTTGTTGCCGTTCCTTATGGTTTCGAGCGCAAGTATATTTATTAGCGAAAAACCCTCGTAGATGCCGACCGGCTTTCGTAGCGCATACTATTTTGGATTGGTTGTCGATTTGGGCATCGCGCGCAGTTACTTAATTGCCTCGGAAGAGTTAGGAAATTCTATTAGTTGGAGTGGCTTAATGACAATGCCCTTTTGGCTACTCTGAGTAGTTTTTTTTTTGGTAGATGCCTATACATCAAAATCCCAGGTTTCCATCGTCTAATTCCCTTGGATGAATTATTGAGAGGAACATGTGACTTGTCATGCCATGCATTCATTGGTGGAGCGAGTTATTCGAAGTAGGAATTCTCGCGTGGCCTGCTCCTCGAGTTTCCGAGTTACTGGCGTCACTCTCTACGTCGACCTTTCTAGGAGTCAAGCAGTTCTTTTGGGTACCGGTTGGAATCAATTTTTGATTTTACGTTTGATGGGATTTTACAATCGGACCATTTTTAATAGTTTCAGTCTATATCTGTGCCTTATCTTTTCTTAAGTGTTGGTGTCTGAAACTGTTCTTTGTGGGATTTGAATGATGCTTTAGCGAGGTGAGTTGAGTTTATTTTTGCACTTTTTTTTGTCTTTCTGTGAACGCCATCATTTTAACATTGTGATGCACGTGAGCGGATTTTTAGTTCCCTTTTTAATCTCTTACAGAGGCCTTCTCGCCCAACTGTAAAGCTATCTAGCGATAAGCAGCTGTCATTGCAGTCAACGTGTTAAGCTAAAACGAGTTCCATATTTCAACTTTGGGGTATTTCTCACTTGTGCTGTCTACAAGACCGTGGCGTCTTAAATAAATAAACCCACCCCTACTCTCTGACATTTGAGCTAGGGCCTAATTTATACGCTCGGCAACAACTCGTTCTAGCCTGCGCATCGACATACGTAAATTCATTCAATTTCTAATTTTAAATTCTCAAAGTTAAAATTTTTCTTTTAATTTGAGATTATTCACTCTCACTTCCTTCTAAGGTGGAGTGAAGGTTTTGCGCCCATTAGAAGAACAGAAAGAGCGTAATACTTTCTAAACGGCATATTGTTTGGCACCTAAATGAGCAATTTTGCCTTAATAGACTCGAATTCGAGCCACCCTGTACTAATACCCCCAAGACCATTTATTCATTCATTCATCCTGCTAATTGTACGAGAAACTTGAAAATGGAACCAACCAACGAAATGCAGTATATAAAAATAAATATGTTATGAATGACAATAAAAAATCCAAACTCGATTTATGAAAAACACGGCATTTGGCAATATCGCCGGCATCCGAGCCGGCATCACTATACAATATTCCTTTACCCCATAAACATATAATTTTAAATTTAAAACTTCCGGGGCATCCTATGCACGTATTAAGTGCTCCCATTAGACTAAGCCCCTCGCGAATTTTTCGACTTATCGCCTGCCCGACACTGAATCCGTCCTTTGGCTGAAAATTGATAAGGATGGTCTTAGGCATGGCCACGGATTATACCACTTCAACATACAGGTTTCAAATAAATTTTAAGATCACATTATAAGAAAGAAAGTACTGGAAAAAAGGCCCACCAATAAGGGCTATTTGTCGGAGCTAGTATATATGAATCAAGGACGAAAACAAGTCTTTCAATATCCATGGGAAATCTAGCCACGGTTTTTCAGGCAAAAGGAAAGGCGGAAATGGGGAACAAGAAAACTCCAGTAAGACAATGGTAATCTACTCCGATAGCCAAGCAAAACTAAAGACAATCAAGTCCAGCCGTACAACATCCAAATTGATAGAGAGGTGAATAAGCTGGGTTTTCAAAACAAGAATTGGGTTCCGGGGCACGAAGGCCACAAAAGCTACAAAAAGCCAAACAGGCTCTGAATTTGGGAAACTATCAACTTTTGGCCTAAGACAAATTGGGCTAGATCCTCATATTTTAGCATCAGCCATCATTTTGTACAAATGTTTTAGAGACACCCCATACAAACGAAAACATTTTGTATCTGGACCTAATTTAGAAATCAAATCCATTATCAAACGGCTCTATTGGACAGATTTTAACAGTAAACATTTCCCTAAAATTGTTTACGAAGAATAACTGAAAGGCCATTTTTAATTAAACTTACACGACCATAATAAACATACGAAAAATTCGCATGTATCGCTCTCAACATAATTACGAAATGTAATTAACTAATTGGTTTATTTATATCTGATATCCAGTAAAAGTATTAGGTAAAGCGTATCATAACAGCAAAAAAGGTTTAACACGTCAACATTATCTAGATGTGTCATGCGAAAAGTTTACCAACGGTTGTTGATTAAATGTGCAAATTCCCTGGAGAATATTCGTTCGTGATAATGAAAAAAACAATGATATACTGAAAGTGTATTAAAAGGCTATTGTTTACTAGGAAAACAAATTAAATAGTCACATTTTTGAATATTCGCCTCTTCCATCGCCCATGCAGATAGATCTTAATTTACCTAAGTTATCGGTGCCTAAGTGCCTCATGGGAGCATATCTTCTTGTTTATACTATACATTCTCCATAAAGGCTGTAATTCTAATTACACCTCTTGCTAGCCGTCCGCCATATTTTCATCTAAGCCTTCGAGAGTTGTTAATTATTCGAGTTCTTTCAGGAATCAAACATTTTGTTTTTGCGTTTCAATATAACACCAATCATTCATTAACGTGACTATTCCACGGAGATATCAGACTATGCAGATTACATTTATCCAGGACGAACACTCCTACATATTGCGTGTAACGGATTTTTCTTGCGAAAATTGGCGAGCTATTTGGATCAAAACCTAATTAAATTATTACTGAAAACATAAAGCCCCTAAATGCTAAACGATTGCTATAAGGAGAACACCGTTTTTCCATTAACAGGCCAATTTCTTTTCCATGAAGTTCGTAGCGCATGTTGTTGCTGCCTTGGCATTTAAAACCGAGATAATGAGAACATAATAGTCAGAAGGCAGAAATAAATGGAAAAGCATGTCTTAGTAGTTATTTAAATGCTTGATGGGAACAGTTATTACAACTTGTTCCTATAGACACAGAAATGGAGGATTTTATAAGATTTTCAGGATTCATAATTTTGTAAGGTTTCCAAATTGCTTTCTTTGGATGCTAAAAGTGCGTTAGGCGAATCTGTACAGCAATAAAGGAAGACAACCATATCCTGATTTGGCATTAATTGAAAACAATTTTGTCAAAATTTTGTGCAAAAGAACAAGGTTATTTTAGACTACTCCTATAGCTCTGCCAACTCCATCAAAACGTAGGATGGAGGATGTTATAAGATTTTCGGAATCCAGAATTTTGTAAGATTTCCAAATTGCTTTCTTTGCATGCTAAAAGTGCGCAAAGCGAATCTGTACAGCAATAAAGGAAGACAACTATATCCTGATTTGGCATTAATTGAAAACAATTTTGTCAAAATTTTGTGCAAAAGCACAAGGTCATTATGTCCTAATATGTACTTCTGATATTCTATGGACATCCAATGATTAATTTCTTTTATGGCAGTGGCACACACACTAAGAACGAGGGAGCGGTGTGTGTGTGCGAAGATGTTGATAGACACGGTTCTTGAATAGTTGTAGGTTGTAACTAGAGGAAAACAGTTGTCCTGGGAGTGAGTTCCACAGTGATGCAATGTGTCAGACAACGGAGTCGTTGAACGACGAAGGGGTGCGCTTTTGCCGTCTGTCGTGACTGTCTGACAGGCGTTGCTGGGCGCGGAATGATTCGGGCCAAATCCTGTCTGCGGTGTTCCAGACTATCCAGGTCCCAGATCAACTCCGGGTCGCCGCGCCGACGAGACGCACAGCTCTCTTCTGAATGGAATCCAGCAGCCTTAAGGTGGCTTAGGTGCGGGACTCCAGATGTGTGAGAAATATTCTAAGCACGGCCCTTTTTTCGCTTTGTAGAGCAAGAGTAGCTGCCGCGGTGTATACAGTTTTTTGTTGCGAAATAGCGCACCAAGCTTCCGCGAGGCTGATTTTGCGATGTTAGCAACGTGGTCATGTCAGGACATATTGCTGTTGACCGAGGCAGCCAGTAGTATGACTGACGAGGATGAAGGAATGGTCGATCCTGCCATAATGATGTCAGAGCCCGCCTAAACGTGGCTGCTTGGGTTTTTGTTGCATTGAATTGGACCAATTTCCTGTTACCCCAAGTTCGAACTTTCTCCAGATCTTGATTAATTGTTGTAATCTGCTCCTGTCTGCGGTGATAAGTCTCAGTAGCTGGTAATGGTCTTTCTGATCTAAATTGGGAGACAAGGGTACTGTCACCTGCAAAACTGTATTCTTCTTCGTGTGCCTATCCCAGTTGGATGCTGGCGACCATCTGAGCAATCATAACTTTATTAACTGCTTCTCTGAACAGTCCCGTGGTTGACTTTCCGAGCCAGACTCTTAGGTTTTTCAGCCCTGAGATCCTCCTTCTTCCTGGTCCTCTGCTCCCGTACACTTTACCTTGTAGGATAGACTGGATGAGATGGTATCTATCTTCACTACGCATTATGTGCCCAAGATATTCTAACTTCCTGCACTTTACAGTGTAAAAGACCTCAGGTTCCTTCCCAATCCGGCGCAGGATTTCCTCATTGGTCACCCTATGAATCCAAGACACTCCCAGCATCCATCGATACAAGCCACATTTCGGAGGCTTCCAGCCTCTTCTCCGTAGCAGCAGTCAGTGTCCAAGCCTCCACTCCGTAGTACAATGTAGAAAAGACATATCATTTTAACAACCTGATCTTGAGGTTTACGTTCAAGTCATGGCTCTTGTAGCACTTTGCCATCTTATTAAATACTGCTCTTGCCTTCTCTACCCTGCATCTGATTTCCTGCGAATGGTACCACCCTTCATCAACACAGGTACCAAGGTATATCTATCCTTGTACTCTTTCCACATGTTTCCCATTTATAATTAGGTGGTTATCTGGGATATTTATTTTACTGATGATCATTAGTTTGGTTTTGTCAACATTTATATCAAGACCATATTGTTGACTGATCAGTGTGATTTGTATCATCAGGTTTTGCAGATCGTCCAGGTTATCTGTGAACACGACTGTGTCATCTGCATGTCTTATGTTGTTCAACCTCTGTCCATTCAGGAGCACCCCCGCTTCATTATTTTACAGAGCCCCGCGGAAGACGAGCTCGGAGTATATGTTGAACAATAGTGGAGATAATATGCATCCCTGTCGGAATCCTCGCGCAATTCTACCTGCACACGGACAGTGGCCTTTTGATTCTAATACAGGTTCGCAACAATCCTCAGGTCTCGGGCATGCAGTCCGATGTTCTTCAGCATCTCGTTTAACTTTGTGTGTCGGACTCTACCGAATGCTTTTTGGTAGTCTAAAAGTAGGCATACACTTTCAGAAACAATTTCAACGAATTACTCGATAAGCTGATTGTTCTATATTCATTGCATTTCTTGGCACCAGGCTTCTTGGGCAAAATGATGAATTCCGATTCAAACCATGCATGTGGTATGTCTCCCGTATCATAAATGTGATTAAAGATTACCGTCAACCATTCAATGTGATTGTCGCCTAACATTTTGATGAACTCCGACTGCATCCAGTCAAGTCGTCGCGCCTTGCCTTCTTTGAGTCCATCGACAGCAGCCTGAACTTCATCTCTTAGTATCGTCGGTCCAGTGTTACCATCAATTTGTGGTTGCGGTGGTCTTTCATCATGGAAAAGTTCCTTGATGTAGGCTTCCCACGTGTCCCTGATCTTCTCTTTTTCAATAATGAGTTCGCCGTTTTGATCCACCAATCTATTTCTCTAATTTTGATTTGATTTTTACTGTTAATTCCTGTAAACTCTAAATAGGATTATTGGTTTCGGTCAGCAGGTCAATAATATATGAGGAATAGACTTGATGAAAGTATTGCGACCTGAGGCACTCCCGCATTAATCGTAAATGTGTCTGAGCACGTGCAGAGATCGGTTTTAAGCAAACTGACAAGCCAGCTGCAGAGATACGCTGGCAGTCCGAAGGACGGCAGTTTGTTGAGCATTCAGTCGTGCCACACTCTATCGAATGCGTTCGAAAGAGAATAAGCTTATTTGAGGGTCTATTGAACGTTCATATCTGAATATTACAATCGCCTGATAAATATCCTGATATATACATTTGGCACGCAATTTAGATGCGGTTGACACTCAACTAGAAAACTCAACATTTACCATCCTATTTTGTATATAATAACCAGCCTATTCTACTTAAATTCGTTCTTTATGCAGTAAAGCTATACCAGGAAAATATTCGTTCTAAAAGGCAAGTAAAATAATTAAAAAGGTATATTGACCTGTCTCCGTTCAAAATCTATCTAATGTAAGCTCTACCTATACGTAAAGCTAATTTCTTTGGTACGGACGTTTCTGAGGTACTCGTATTTCTGTAAAAAGTACGTTTTCTAAGGGCCCATCGAGAGTCAATGACCTGTGACCATCATAGATATACATTAACACCGCGTGTTGGATCACCCCTTCCAGTTACCACTTTGGAGTCTCCTAGGCTTTTGGGAGGTATCAACATTTTCCCAACAATAAATAGCGAGAGGAAGGTTATAAATAGGGTAAACCAAGCCAATGATGGCAGAGAAAGGTTCTACAAAGAGAAGTGCTCCGCAAGAAGGTCTCCGGTAAAAATTAGAAGTTCTCCAGTAAAAATGCAGTTAAGTTCTGCCGGCTTAAATAACACATTGAAATACAAGTTAAAAAGATTGTCACGATTTGTATCTCTTTACATGTAACGCCACGCCTTACTTAGCGTGCAGGAGAGTAGCCCAGGTTTAGGATCGCACTACGTCAAGTTGAGAAGAGATAATAAAGGAGGCACATTAATAAAAACAATAATAAGTTTATTTACAAACAAACTTAACAACGGTTACACTGTAGATTAATAAAGGCGTGTTTAAGTTTATAGATGAATTAAGAGTTTACACTATACCCAATTAATATTAAATGCATGTCTTTTGAGGGAGACTTAGTTCGAAGTTTTTCTAGTCTATATTCTTTCTAACCATTTTTCTTTATTTCTTATTTTTATATCCATTATCTACAAATTTATCAAAACTATATAGTATAGAGACGGTCCCGTCTATGTATATAATATTTGCTAACAGCATTTTAGCAGTTTATTAACTCAGTTATGTTTCTTGACCTACAAAAAACTTGCTGACTTGGTATATCAAATCACTCAATTTATTTTAGTTGTTGATCTACTACAATATGATGGCTTTGTTTATGGAAATTAAATATCTTTGTAACATATCCTATGCCTTTATGAATGTTATTTTTTAATCATGTTATTGCCTTGAAATGCAATCTTGTGTCACTTCGATGAGTTAATATTAATATTGCTATGTAAATTAATAGAGAATTATGCGTTACGCCTCCGTGGATCATAGATGGCGACTGGATATGCCATCTCTGTTTGCAGATTCATTGGTTGTCGTTTCTTCCCTGGTATTTGTCATAGATGGTGACTGGGCCGTCCTTTTCGGTTTTGTGAGGCTGGCTGTCGTCCTACAAGGTTCCTTATGGATGTGTCAAAATGGCACCGACTTGATTTTCTTGCTTCTGATATAATTTCTTACACTGTTTTATCTTTTAGGAATCTCTCGTCGAAGAATGGGGGAATTTCTACTAGTGATTGTTCGATTGGCTGAGTCCTGTATGGGCTGGAATGAGTCCTGGCTTGCGGCCCATGCGGTATATTATAAAGGTAAAGTTATATATACATTATTTACAATTTCTTACTGCTTTTCTATACACTTCTTGGTATCGCTTATATATATATTTTCCCATATATTTATTTTATTCTATTTTTCTTATATTAGGTTTCCATATTTGAAGTTTTTCTTACTTAAGGTTTACTTTAGTTGTAGATAGGCACGCTATGTATATCTATGATTATGATTACTTGACTAGCTATTTCGTTATTTCCTAATCAATCATGAGGCAGTGATAAATTAACCTATCTATGTATCTATGCTATACTATTTATCTATGCTTCATTACGTGACTAGCTTTATGTAAAAAATATAGGACATTATATTATTATTTATATATCCACGTATGCTCTCTTTTAAACACACATTATATAAATATATTTTGCTTATATATTTCCTCATTTCTTCTATATTTCTTCTCACTTTACATAAACATCTTTTTTACTTATGTGTGCTTCTTCTATATTCTTCATGCTTTACATAAACACTTCTTGCTTATGTAACATTTCACCTTGAGTTTTTATGGTACCAAAATTTTTGCTTCGACTTCCTTGATTGTCAGTCAGCTACTTCAGTCTATATATGCTCAACTTTCCGATGCCTAAATTCTTTGCTGTGATTTTCTCGTTTAGATACTCTGTCGTTGCAGTCTCATTTAGGCCGGAGAACACTTTACTTTATAATTCTACCTCGTATACACATTTATTCTTTCTGTATATATTCTCAATACACAATTTCAATAGCACGTCAGTTTTTTCTACTTTTCTCGATAACAATAATCATGCAGCTGGTCCATTTACTTTTGCTCTACTATGAATATCTTCACATTATCATCACCTATTTATTTTGCATACATAGTTTACTAATCTTCTCAATAATATTCACTTAACACGACTTATTCTAGCTTCATTTTTCTTTATAAATCCTTCAATGTTCTATTCTATATATAATGTTTATTTTTCTATATTCAGTTTATTAACATCCTAAGTGCTTTTATTTATATACTTGTCTTATTAACACTCGGGCTTATATTATGCTTATTTATGTTTCACTATATATTTTCCTTATTTATATTTTAACCTCCTAGGTGCCTTGTATATATCATTTTCTATGAGCACTTGGGTTTTATATTTACACTATTTACAATTAAGCTACGGGTCTCTCCTAGTTTTTGTGTTTGCTTAGTTTCTTCTTTTACTTGAGTACTTGTTCCATATAATTATATTTTTTCTATCCTCGTCCTCTTCGCTAGTTTCTCCTGCTTGTCCATGGTTCCCTTTAGTTTCTCCTATACAAATCTGTTGTATTGCTCCATATACTTAACTTAACTATATATGTTTTTAGGTATGTACTTATTGTTGCTACCTTCGCCAAAATTGCAGGTCCTACAGCGTAGCTAACTTCTTTCTTTCTTTGTTCCAGATATGAACATAGACCCCTAGATGGCGCCTCTGTCTTCCGTGACGTCGACCGCCCGTAGATGGCGGCACTTGACCGTACTTCGGCGACCGTCCGTAGATGCAGCACGTGGCCGTACTCTGTCTTCGGAGACGCCGACCGCTGGTAGATGGCGGCACTTGGCCGTACCTCGGCGCGTGATTTGAAGTTAATGTGTATTTATTATATGTATATATTTTATGCAATAGCTAAACTGGCCTAGCCTGCATTTATTAATGGTTTAATTGCTTCATGATTTACTTGATTTTATTGTTTAATTTAATTTATTACTGTTTTTGTGACGTAGATGCATTGAGATGGCAGAACTAGGCCCAATTAACACTAAATTGCTTGGCGTGCGAGAGGGACGCTTAATTCAAATTGTTTCTGGAACGCGACGTCACTATTTTATTAATAAAGTTTATGTGAGCGGGGTTGTCTTTTATTTATGTATTCGTTTTGATATTTATTAGGTAAGTCTTTCTGATTTAGGTTTATCACAGATTTCTAAGGCACTTGCACTACTTTTAAAAATCCCCAAAAACCCCTTTACTGGAAATTTTGATCAACCTGTGCCTGTGCATAGGTGTTCACAGATATGGGGGTTGTGGGATAGAACAACTAGAAGTGTACACACCTATGCGCTTTACCCAGCTAGACTGAGCGGAGTTGAGAGACCCGTAAGCCGATGAATTTGGCGTTTGCTTGCGTATTTATATATTACAAAATGCTGAAGGATGCATCATTAAGGATTAAAATCGCTCCCGTCGACCGCTCAAGTTGCTTATAATTGACTGTGAATGTTTATATACCATTTGTCAAGTTCAAGTTCAAACTTAGGACAGGGTGATATTTAATTAGTAGGTTTATGCTTTTTAGTAGTTCACAATATAATAAACTAATTCAAGCGTAAAGATTTAGTTTTTAGTATTCACAGTTAAACAATAAATCATCTTAATCTATTATTAATGAGTAGTGTGATAGAAAAGTCAATTAGAGCCCTAAAGTCGGCAGCACAAAAATATAAATATAATTTTGTATTGCCAAAAGCCGTATCCGTTCGTCTCATTTTAGTCCAGTGAGTTAAGATACAAGCCTTATAGAAGAGGTTTAAGGGTGCACTGAAAAAGATGGCATTTAAAAAGGGCATTTATAAATACGTGTAATAATCGGAAAGGGTATGATTTTATGATAAATCTACTGTGACCTCGAATTATAATCGTAAATTGAACATTAACATCAATATTTCAGTGCCTTCGAATACTATATGATTCGCCATAATACCTTAACGAACGGTCGTATATATACAGTCATTTTGTAAACTCTATAGTCTATAAGCTAAATATCTCATTAAACTATCATATATTATATAACCTATATATGTGTTCTATATTTGTAATGCCCTATTTCGGACCTCACGATTTTTGTACATATGTATATACATTACAGACCTCAGTAATATTTATATATAGTAGAGATGTTTAAAAAGGTCATATATTTAATATGTTATTATATCAGGTTTATTATAATTAACAAAGTCTTTTCTTTTTGGCCAAGCTTGGAGAATTACACCTTCTTTAAGAAACGCGAAGGCGAACCCAGCAGATTATTAACTTGATGCCTACTCAATCCTTGAAACCGCTCGCAAGGACACATAAAAATCTGTTTCATAAAAATTAGGTTGCGATATAATGAACGTTCAGTGAACTACGGAAATTGCACATGCTTGCAGTTCACTTGGAATTCTACTTAATAATATATTCAAGCAAAATACTTTTACAGGGAATGTGTGTACTTTCTTAGCTTCCATCTTGAACTCGGCGGTATCATATCCAGTATTCGGGTCACTGCAGCACTGACCTGAGTCATTCACTCTCGCTTTTTAATACCATTCACCCAGATTTGTCCACATCAGTGAACGGGTTCCGCTTCCAAATTTATATCATGATATAAAACACCCATTGCATGTTTACTTACTTACTCCGTAGCCTCTACAACCCTTGGTGGGTCTTGGCTGACTTCACGATTTGCCTCCATTGTTGTCTATCCATCATCCTGAGTTCCGGATAGTCGATGTTTAAAACCTGGAGATCCGCCGTCACGTTGTCCCTCCAGCGCAATCTCGGTCTTCCCAAAGGACGCACGCCGACTGGTGCTTGCTCCCGAACCAATTTTACAACTCTGTCGTCTTCCTGCCTCTTAACATGGCCGGCCCATCTCAGTCTCTCGGATTTGATCACTTTGACGATATTGGGTCGACGATACTTTTCCTGCAGTTCCATGTTGGTTCTGGTTCGGTACTGCTGGGTACTCTCATCTAGGATTGGTTCATATATGCCCCTCAAGATTTTCCTTTCCGCTATTCTTAGTCGGTTCTCATTTTGTTTTGTAAGAGTCCAAGTCTCACATGCATATGTCATAATAGGTCTGATTACGGTGTGGTAAATTTTCATCTTTGCATTATAAGAAATATTCTTAGACCTCATAATTTTGTGTAATGCAAACCAGCAACGATAGCAACTCTGTATTCTGGTATTGATTTCTTCAGTCATGTTGTTGTTTGACGTTATCGTAGCCCCTAAATACTTGACTTGATGGACCCTCTCAAAGTTATATTGATCTATCGTAACGTTCTGTCCGACTCGATCTCTCTGTTCAGTCCTCATTGTTGCCATATACTTTGTTTTCGCTTCATTTATTCTCAGGCCAACACCTTTTGCTGCACTTTCCAGTCTGAAAAAATCCTCTTTAATATCAACGGTCGTATTTCCCACGATGTCTATATCATCCGCAAAAGCCAGTATTAGGCGAGGTCCCTGGTCTCTAAACAGTAGCGTTTTGGTTTTTGCCTCTGGTACTGTTTTTTCAAGTGCTACATTGAATAACAGCGGGGATATAGAATCTCCCTGTTTGAGTCCATTATTAATCAAAAAGAACGTCGAGATTCTTTCACCAATTCTTACTGCACTGGCTGATCCTTCAACACACGCCTTTGTGATGTTGATAAGCTTTTTCGGTATTCCAAGTGCAGACATCGCATTCCATAGCTCGACCCTACAAATGCTGATATCAATAAATAATTGGTGAAGAGTTTTATTGTGCTCCCAGCATTTTTCCATCAACTGTCGGATTGTAAATATTTGATATACCGTGGAGCGGTTTTTCCGAAAGCCACATTGATAGTTGCCTATTGACTTTCAACATAGGGGGTCAACTTCTCTAGTAGGATAAGTGACATAACTTTATATCCCGTGTTGATAAGGGATATACCGCGGTAGTTTGAGCAAGACAGTTTATCTCCCTTCTTATGAATAGGGGCTATAATGCTTTCTTTCCACCTGGTCGGTATTATTTCGTCTCTCCATATCTGACATATCAAGGTATGATACTGTTGATGTAGGGCATGGCCTCCATTTTTGAGACATTCCGATGGGATTGTGTCGCCACCAGGTGCCTTGTTGTTCTTAAGCCTGGGCATGGCTTTGGACACATCAGAGATCGTTGGTTCTAGCACCAAGGGTTCTGCTGTGTGATAGATGCGTTCATTTGTTTCTCCTTCCTCTTCTGCATTGAGCAGCTTATCTAAATAGTTTCTCCACGTCTCGATTACTTCAGTTTCGTTGGTCACTAGATTTCCCCTTCGTCTGTTAGAATGCTGCATGTTCTAGGCTTGAAATCGCCTTTCACGTTTCTAACTTCCTGGAAGAAACACCGCGGTCTGTTGTTTGTGCTTTTTACTTCCATTTGTTCTAACATTCTATCTTCATGTTCCTTTTTCTTTCTTCTTAGGGTTTGTCTAGCTATCGTTCGTACTTGCTTATACATATCTTTGTTGTGCACGTCGGGTTCTTTGTCTTGCCTTTCTTCGTATCCCCTGTTTTTCTTCGCACTCCCCGTCGAACCACCCTTTTGTCTTTTTGCGTTTTCTTTGACCTATTATGTTTTGCGTGCTCTGGATTGCTTCTTCCTTTATACTCTCCCACTTTTTATTTATATTTTCTTCATCGCCCGTAGCATCCAGTGCTAATTCTATACTTTTTCGGCATCTATTCCTGATGTTATCATCTCTAAAGGCATTTACATCCCATTTAGGAATTGTGTCCGCCTTTTTATTCTTTTGAGCGGAGATTTTTATTCGAATTTTGGCTATGACCAGAAAATGATCACTGTCGGCATCCAAACCTCGGACACTCCTAACATCATGTACGTTGCTACCGTGCCTTGCATCTATCACGACATGGTCGATATGATGTTTTGTAGTACCATCGTTTGACATCCACGTTTGTTTATGTATGTTTTTATGTTCGAACATTGTTGACGTTATAAGAAGGTTATTGGATGATGCAAAATCCACCAAGCGAGTGCAATTATCATTGCAATGTTCATATAGGCTGTGTCTGCCAATTGTTGGGCTAAAGGCCGTTTCTCTTCCAACCTTTGCATTGAAATTTTCAAGGACAATTGTCATGGCTTGTCTGGGGATCGTGCCCAGAGTTCTCTCGAGTTGGTCGTAGAAGGCCTCTTTGGTAGGGTCATCTTCTGTAGGTGCATGTATGGATACTAGTGTGTAGTTATACCATTTGCCCTTAAGTCTTAATATACATATTGGTTTGAATGCCATGACAGCGTCCAGCAGCTCCCGACGAGCTGCAAATTCAGTTCCAAAATCATGCCGGCTGTTTTGATTACCGCTATAGAAATCTGCGGATTTGCCAATTATCTGGATTCCTGTGT
>MU182540.1:71987-123297 GCA_016904865.1 Pissodes strobi | reverse complement strand
ATATTTTTCGTACTTCCGGGCTGGGCTGTCTCGTTTCGTCTTGTAATGAAAACCGAAACAAAACGTTTCAAGACGAAGCGAGTCATGTCGAAACAAGATTACATGGAGATAACTAGACACTAAACGAGCTGAGACGTCTCGATTTTTATTGTTTGTGTGTTGTTAGATGACTACGACAAAACTAATTTGGCGTTTAAAATTTTATCGATCTCGACCTCTCAAGATGTCTAGAATTGCATTGGACTGAATCATATCATCTTGAGGACACTAAGAAATGCTTATGAAGTCAACTGTAATGTTAAAATATTACTGTGAGTATTAATGCCAGGTTTAATCCAGTTTTTCCAATATTATGTTATGTCTAAAATATTTAACTTATAAATGCATTTAATAAGTATATTATCATTGAAAACTTTGCAACTACTAAAAAGAATCGTGAGTAGTGATTTGACTATCCTGCTCTTTTCCTATATTCGTAATTTATATTTGATGCAAACTTGGTAGAATTCTTATGCAAACAGATGCTCTTAATTGTATCCCCCTCAAAGTTAAATAAATATAAATACATGTCTGAGTAAATGCAATGATAATAATTCAGCCAAATTAACGTTATCTCACCTTGTTCGCCCATATAATTAATCCAGCTAATAAAAAAATTGATATCGATTACTTAATATACCAATATTAAAGACTGCTACACTGTGTAATGAAACCGAATTCTGCACCAAAATAATAATACTAACTCAATCCTATCTTCCGTTCAGTTGAACACTTTCCTGTGTACAACAAACTAAATTTAGAAAATATCATTCAACTGACTACTACACTTCCACTGAAATTTACGACGTTTAAAATTTTTTATGAATGAATAAATTTTTAAAACGGGAGCGGAAGATCCCTTCCACGTGGGCCCATTGCGCGCTCACTGACATACCAATTCACTATTCAGGCAGCTTCTTCGGCTGGATCTTTCTTATGCCCTCCGGGTTCAGAACGCAGCCCTCTACAACCTCCCACTCATCCCTACGGTTTCTGCATAGACCCCCGCTGTAATACCACTATCTGTGTACCAGACGATCCCATTAACCGAGCCTGGGCTGCGATTCGTAAAAATTCCCCATGTGCGTTCAGAAGTCAGCGCCCTTGGTTTTTTACTCCTGGATAATGCGAGATGTATGGGCATCTAACGTCATATGATCAAGTGTTAGGATTTTTTCGCGTAAAAGTAATTGGATTTTTTCATTTGTGTCAATGTCGAATACAAATTTTATTTATGGCAAAAACAAAATAGCAACAATGGCTGTGTGGTTAGAAACTATTATAATAGATAGTCAACATTGTCCAGGACAAATATTCTGTTGATTGGAAATTCAATTTGGGCTAAAAATCTATAGAAAATCCCAAAACTATCATTGATATTTATTCTTCTTTTCTTTGAAAGAGTGTTTCAGTGCCCCAACTCCACACATGAGAACATCTGGTCCTTATAGAGCAGTAAGAGCTGATGAGGTGTATACAACTGATTTGCTCTATAGAGTGCTCCTAGCTTTTGTGCTGCTGCCGTGGCGATTTTGGGGACGTGATTACGCCAAGACATGTTGTTTTCTACGTTGATGCCCAGCAAGCTTATAGATAAGGCCAGAGTCAGTGTTTGTCTTGGCATTGATAAGTCAGGTCCCGTGGTGTTTGCTTTTTTTGAGAAGACTGCTGCTTGAGTCTTTCCTGCGTTAAACTGGACGCGTTTGGAACGAGCAGCGGTCAGTGGAGTCCACGACATGAATGAAACAATAAAAGTTTTAAGTCAGTAGTCTTGTAGAACGAGCCTGAAGTGACATCAGAATCTGCGTCAAGATATCTGGAACGAAAAACTATTAGATGCGTTAGGCTGGATGTAAATATTCCATTGACAGCAGACCAATTTACCACCTCAGCAAATACATTCAAACAAAACCAGGATGCCTTATCCTGTCTGACGCAACATCCAAACCAACTTCGCTTTTATTTTTGGATGTCGACCAGACAAGTTCAATCCTCATTACGTCAGTTGACTGAAACAAGAGTCAGGAACTCTCTCGGCAGTTACACATTCCATGGTATCTAACGTATTAGAATTAACAAACGTCAAACTTGGCGCAACTAAAGTCATTAAAACTATCTGATTGTATATCATTATCGGCCATTTTAATGTCTCAGCCATTCGAGCCGCAGGATTTAACGGTTATTTAGATTAGAAGGGTGCGATATAATTATTCATCATCACAAATAATTGGCGCAATTATTCAATCCATTAAATACAGCATCGGTCTGACGCACTCTTTTTTGTTGGAGATATTCTGTTTACAACCTAAGATTTCAATGATATAATTATGCTAATAAAGTTTTTTTAAATAAAAAAGAAACTAACAAAAACAAAAATGGGCAACAATGCTTATTGGGAAACAATTAATTGGTATAACCCACTTATGTTCGGTTTCTGAAGTACCAGATATCTAGTGTATAAAGTTATGAAGCCTATAATTACTATGGTTACAATTGTATTAACAATCGTTGTCATAGGAAGTATTTGAAGAATAAAGTTATTCATACTTTAAGAAACTGGGCATAAGTCAGTAATCTAAATAGCTGACTGGTATGAACAATAGAAGCAACAAAACGAATACAAGCGATACTATATCGATTTATGAAATATCTATAAAATTAGTATGCTCTTATCGATCCCTGAAAACGATATATCCCTGTGAAATATCAAGATGTGAAATATCAAGATTTATTACTGAACATTCTCACTCGAATGTTATCCTATCAAAAAGTTCAATGTATCAGAGCTCAAACAATACGAAATTGATTGAAAAAATATAACAGTTTAAACAATACTAATTCATTTCTGAAATGTAACTTCCTCCAAAACTGTCTTGAAAACGATAAATATCAGTCCTCGAAACATGGTCAGAGTTTCAAAAATTCTGAAGCAAATTTGGAAATATAACATGGTTCCGAAGATAGTAAATCAAATTCTGAAATATTACTGGTAGTCGCGGGTCTTCAATGGAAGGTATAGTTTAATTGCATTATGACGACTTGCGAACTGTATTTCGTGACGCCACGTCTTGGTTATGTAACTCCGATTAGGGATCGATCTACTTCAGGTGAGAAGAGATGATAATGAAGACACTTCGGTTAAAAACGATAACAATGTCTATTGGTCAAAGACTTAATGAGAAAACATTAACAATGTCTATTAGTCAAAAACTTAATAAATTTGCACTGTAACCGATTACTAAGGTACGCATGTCTTTTCGGTTGAGGTATACTTTGAATCGTTATAAACCTTAGTCAATATAACAAATATTTTAAGACTTGTGTTGTGTTTTATTTATGGTTAGCCTTGGATTAATTTCACTCAGAGTTTTCCCTACACCTCAACTATGTGACAGATTATCTCTCTTAGAACTTTAACAAATTTATCGTAGATTCGACTTTACTACTTTAGATGGGTAACCCCAAGTCCACACACATGTGTGCTTCGAACCCACAGTTTTAGCTAGGGAATTAGGTTGCAGGTTAGGACCCACCGAACGCTACGCACATGTGTGCTGTGGTGAACTGGTTGAACCTGATTGGGTGGGACGCAAAGTCTGTCAAATTGATGGTTTGCTGACCGTTGCATGTTTAAGGTTTATAATTGCTTGCGTGGATCGCTCGCGTTGTTTATAATTTGACTTGAATGTTTACATAATATTTTCCAAGATCGCTTATCGTTCACAATATCAACAATTGCACTAAAGTATAATCCTATCAGAAAATAAAAATATATCAAGGTTTAAACATCACTTTCTGAAATCTGGGATAAATCGCTGAAACAGTATCCTATATCAAAAACCGAAAATATTTTAATCTGTATAATATTAATAATCTTCTATCAATTACTGAGCAACACAATATCAATTCCTAAAACCTTTTTCCATCAAAAGCTGAAATATATCAGATCAATATTAAATGAATGGCGAAAAGATTCATGGAGTCGTTCTCGAAAAATAATCATAACTATGAATATCAAATTGCATTTTTGTCTTACTCTCAATGCCTGACATAGAAAATACAATCGAATGCAAAGAAATTGCTCTTGCTGCGTTCATTGACATAGAGGGAGCATTTGATAATACCTCACATCAGTCCATCAGAACAGCACTTCAAGAGTGGGAAGTTGAGCTCCCAGTCATAAGATGGACAGAAACAATGCTAAAGCACAGTATTTCTGCTGAAGCGTTGACAAATGTCAGCACAGTGAAAGGGTTCCCTCAAGGAGGTGTTCTCCCCCCCCCCCCCCCCCTACTGTGGACACTTGTAGTGGATAAAATCCTTACCAACAAGCCTTAAAAAATCTCATCAAAACCTATTTTCAAATCTCAACGATCTAAAAATTATGGCAAAAATGAACTATGCTTATAGATTTCTTACTACCATAGATTATTACAAAAATATTTTAATATAACACTTTTTTTAAAGAATATATATAATCCTCACCTGTGTATTTATCACTGAAATATGAGTCAAAATTTTCTCATAAGTTTCCAAACCATTTAATTGTGCTGTGAATAGGCTTATTATAATAATTATTGAGAGCATTAACCGATTCATTTCGAGTATTATAAAAATATTCTCCTGAAGTTACTAAGCCATGTTTAGATTAAAATCCATACATGGCAATATTCTAAAGCTCGTTTAGTGTGCAACCGTGTCATTCGCTCAGCATCTATTAACAAAGCCGCCTTAATTTCATTCAATTTAAACGAATTTATTTACAAAAGATGGTTAATTCTGGTATAATATACTATATACTATATGCTGCCGCTCAATTTATTGCCAAAATTAAAACGCCTATAGCACTGCAATTGGTGTGCTTACGAAAACTTCAGTAGTGTGCAAATATAAATTGCTGCAGGATAGTGGCGAAATCCAATCTAGATATGCTTATTTAAGCATGTCTCAAAAATGAAATTCTGATATAGAGTGTTATGCAATGAGCATTTAATGATAGCTGTGAAGACGCGAGTAAAATATGAGAATTAGGACACGAGTCCTAGGCGAGTGTCGTAAGGAACGTGAATATATTAATAGCCATTAAATGTGAGTTGCATACTCTTTTCTTCGGCGGCCAGTTATGATAATATAAAATAAGTAGTTTAACTTTCAAATTTTACTACAAATAAGAAGGGACTATGAACTGTCAAAATTAATAAATTTTAATTGTCATGGTCATACAATTCTCTGATATTTACCGAATGCTGCTGTGATGTTGCGTTTTGATTGGTTTCAAACCGTATCTTAATGAAAAATCTATATTTTAATGAATCTTATTACAGTATAGTTAGTAAATGTCTAGTAAATCAATTAAAGTATACGAGTAGAAAATAGTATATGAGTATGAGAATTAGCAAGTAGTAACTATGAACTATCAAAATTTTAATTGTCATGGTCATATAATTATCTGATATTTACCGAATGTTGTTGTGATGTTGTGTTTTGATTGGTTATAAACCGTATCTTTATGAAAAATCTGTATCTTAATGAATCTTATTAAAGTGCAGGTATTACATGTCTAGTAAATGAATTAAAGTATTCGAATGTATATGCAATAAGCATTAAGACGCGAGGATGACAATTACAGCACGCGGCCTAGGCGAGTAATGAATGCGAGTTGCATACTCTAATTTTCGGCGGCTAGTCACAATAAGGGAAAATAAACAGTTTAACTTTAAAATTTTACCAAGTAAATAGTAACTATGAACTGTCAAAATTGATAAATTTGAAATGTTATGGTCATAAAAATTTCTGATATTGACCAAATGTTGCTGTAATGTTGAGTTTTGATTGGTTATAAACTCGTATGATAATGAAAAATTTGTATCTAAATGAATCTTATTAAAGTACGGGTAATAAATGTTTAGTAAATCAATTCAAGTATACGAGTAGAAAATAGTATATTAGGCAATGAGTTTAATGATAGCCATTAAGACGTGAATATGAGAATTACGACCCGAGCCGTAGGCTAGTACAGTAATGATGTGAGCCTCTTAATATCCATTAAATATGAGTTGTATACACTATTATTCCTGCGACCAATCATAATAATGAAAAATAGGGTCTTCGGCTTTCAAATTTTACAAAGTATATAGAATGTTGCAGTGATGTTGCGTTTTGATTGGTTATAAACTTGTATCTTAATTTGTGTCTCAATGAATCTTATTAACGTACATGTAGTAAATGTCTAGTAAATCAATTAAATTATACGAGTAGAAAATAGTATAATATGCAATGAGCATTTAATGATCGCTATTAAGACACGCGTATGAGAATTACGATCCGAGCCGTAGGCGAGTACCGTAATGATGTGAACATCTTAACAACCATTAAATATGAGTTATGTACACTATTATTTCTGCGACCAATCATAATAAGGGAAAATAGGTGCTTTAGCTTTTAAATTTTACGAAGCAAATATAATGTTGAAGTGACGTTGCGTTTTGATTGGTTATGAACTCGTATCTTAATGAAAACTCTGTGTCTAAATGAATATTATAAAAGTACAGGTATTAAATGTCTCGTAAATCAATTAAAGTATTCGAGAAGAAAATATTATGCAATGAGCGCTAATGATAGCCATTAAGACGCGAGTATGAAAATTACGACCCGAGCCGTAGGCAAGTACCGTAATGAATGCGACCATTTTAATAGCCATTAAATATGAGTTGTATACACTATCTTTTCTACCACCAATCATAATAATTGAAAATAGTTGCTTTAGCTATAAAATTTTACAAGTAATATAGAATGTTGCAGTGATGTTGCGTTTTGAGTGGTTTTAAACTCGTATATTAACGAAAAGTCTATGTCTAATGAATCTTATCAAAGTACAGGTAGTAAATGTCTAGTTAATCAATTAAAGTATACGAGCAGAAAATAGTAAATTATGCAATGAATGATCGCTATTAAGACACAAGTATGAGAATTACGACCCGAGCCGTAAGCGAGTACAGTAATGATGTGAGCGTCTTAATAACTTGTAATATTAGTTGTATACACTATTATTTCTGCGAACAATCATAATAATGGAAAATAGGTGCTTTAGCTTTCAAATATCACAAAGTACCTATATACAATGTTACAGTACTATTGCGTTTTCATTGGATATGAATTCGTATCTTAATGGAAAATCTGTATCTTAATGATAAGATTCAGGTATTCAAATATAGGTAGTAAATGTTAAGTAAATCAATTAAAGTATACGAGTAGAAAATAGTATATTATGCAACAAACATTTAGTGATCGCTATTAAGACACGAGTATGAGAATTACGACCCGAGCCGTAGGCGAGTAACGTAATGATGTGAACGTCTTAATAACCATTCAATATGAGTTGTATACACACTGTTATTTCTACGACCAATCCTAATAATGGAAAATAGGTGCTTTAGCTTTCAAATTTTACGAAGTAAATAGAATGTTGAAGTGATGTTGCCTTTTGATTGGTTATGAACTCGTATCTTAATGAAAAATCTGTGTCTTAATGAATCTTATTAAAGTACAGGTATTAAATGTCTTGTAAATCAATTAAAGTATTCAAAAAGAAAATATTATGCACTGAGCATTTAAAGATAGCCATTAAGACGTGAGTATGAGAATTACAACACGAGCCTTAGGCGAGTGTCGTAATGAAAGCCATGCCTTAATAGTAATTAAGTATGAGCTACATACACTATTTTTTCTACGATCAGTCATATAATGAAAAATCAATACTTTAGCTTTCAAAATTTATCAAGCAAATAGTAATTGTGAACAATCAAAATTGATCAATGGTAAATGTCGTGGTTATTATTGATCGAATGTGTGATGTTGCATTTTAATTGGTTATAGACTCATACTAATGACAAATTACTGTTGCTGTGTTGCTGCAGTTTGATTCGTTATAAACTCGTATCTTAATGAAAAATGTGTACCTTAATGAATTTTTCATAATTATATATCAATTAAAGTATAGGTGTAGAAAAATAAGTTAGAGTAGGCACCAGTGGTAAATGCGACCTTTTCATACATATTCACAAGAATAGGAAGAAACTTTTAAGATAGAGACAAATTTTAACATAAAATTCGAAAATCTGTCGATAAATATCAAGAAAACTATAATTTTTTGGTGATCATTAAATAATATACTGTATGATTCACGTATCATGGGACCAATCTTTTGAAAGGGGACAATGAAATGCATTTACACTGCAGGAGCAAAAACATATTTTATGCATTTTAATGCACCCCAGCAATGTAAGTAAATATTTTGACTATTAGCCATGTTTCATTAAGTCACCCTGCAACATATTAAGCATCCCGATATAATGCTCCTTTATGTTATAGAGACCAGCAGGCATTACTTAGATTTAATCACTATCAAAAAATAAGTCATCGAGTTAATCAGAGCCAACAAATAGCAATTAATCAGAATTTTCCCAAAATATTTTTGATTTTTGGTGGCATAGGGATACCTTGTGTTTTCATTACATACGCGAGGGCTGAAATTTAATCAACTTAAAGGATCTTTAATGAAATTGATCGGTTTTTGTTAACACTGGAGAACTTCTAGTACCGAATTTCTAGTAGACATAAGCAATAAGAGCAAATAATTTCTGCCATAGAGTTAAATACTATTGCATCTTATGATTCATCAAAAAATGTCTGCGAAAGAGCAATATATTTACAATTTACTAAATACCTAAGTAATAATCTGCTTTTTTTATTGATCTGACATGTCGAAGCAAAACAGCAATAATTTACATTAACAGATTCACAGCTTCACGGCCTTCATCGACCACCCGCATCGTATTAAAGTTAAAGCTATCTATGGTTCAACGACAAAAAGATACTTAAAACCCAAGTAATTTTTCCTATGCCATAACGACACGCCAAATATAATTATGTCAGCGTGCTTAGGTAAATTGATCATATTATTAATCACTCACGTACTCTACTAAATTCTCATCTCTGAATATTGTAAACGATTCATTTTTAGTAACACGTTTTATTTCGCCAATATTATTACAGCCACTCTTATTTCCGCCTTACATCTTAAAACTTCACCAGTATAGTCATCATAATTACATAACGCCATGAGTCGACTCTGCTATTCATACAATAACTATATCTACGCCTTATTTTTAATCTATCTATATACTCCGTATTATATAACACCGATTCGATTCTACTGCTTCGTTTTCCAGGGTTGTCACGTCCTCGCCTATTTGAACGTCGCACGTCGCCTCTCCAAAATTTGCTTGTTACATTCGGCCATCCTGCAACAATTAATGCCCTCATTAATTTAACTCGCCAGTAAATCAACCAGATCTTATCGATCTGTGCACTCGCCATAACACCAAATCGGCTACCCTAAAGGTTTCGCCTGTGGTTGCAACCTTACGCCTTTTATCGAATATCACCTTTATATTACGCCTTTGTCAGATTTTCACTCGCCTTTTGCTATCTCAATAAGAAGTTTGGACCTTAAATCGCCATAGCTCTCGCCTTTCGCCAACAGAGCAATCGCCATTTGCACCTCGCCAGTTAAACTCACTTGCATGCACCTTTCAACCTGACCATTCGTTCTTTGCACCTCGCCAGTCAAACTCACTTGCATGCACCTTTCGTTCTTTGCACCTCGCCAGTCAAACTCACTTGCATGCACCTTTCAACCTAACCTTTCGCCCTCGGTGTTTTACACCTCGCCTCGCCAAAAAGTCAGCAAACGCCTTGCTCGTAAACGCCAGCCCGCGCCAGCAGTTGGAAATAGTACGCCTTGGATACCCAAAATTCGCCAAACGCCTCTCTCAATTTGAGAATCGCCTCAGAAGACCGCGAAGTCTTCGTCGCCTTCGCCTGCACATGACCCTGGACTTTCTTGCCCCTCCAATTCCACAATATCGGTTGATGGACGCCGATATCTGTCAAAAGAGGAAAGAAAGCCAGTATACAAGTCGCCAGGGGAAGAGCAACCAAATGCCCTCGTATTCGCCTGTAGATCGAGAGGTAGACCGTCAATCAGACACGAAAGCGCCTTTGTGCCTGAAAGCCCACACCTTTTGATCAACGCCATTTTATCATGATAATAATGGGTCATGGTTTCGCCGTTCAATTTAACCCTCGCTATCATCTCCTTGAGCAGCTGAGCAAAGTCATGCACTCTAGGAAACGCCTTCCTAAGAGCCGCCTTCCAGTCTTCCCATGAGAGGTCATATTCATCAAGCCGATTAAACCAGCCCCTTGCTGCGCCTTGCAATTTCGCCTGCATAAAATACGCTCTCTCATAGTTCGACCATTCATGAATATCGCCCAACTGATCAATTTTGCTCAACCACCTCACTACGTTACAGTCCTGACTGTCAGGATCGAAAGGGTCAATAAGGTCGCCGCCTGCCCTTGCCCTTGACCCCATACAGCCCAAAACTGCAAGCGGAGTCCGCCCTATCGCTACAAGCATGCTCTACTACCGCCTGAGGAACGCGCTCACCTGATTTATCGCCTTTTCTGATGCCTTTGATACCGCCAGTACCAACGGCCGCCCTTTGTTTCGCCGCCTTTACCATTTCGGCCGCCTTTTGCTTCGCCGCCCTTGCCATTTCGGCCGCCACAATCTGCTGGATACTAGTTGCCAAACCGCCTTTCAACAGCTTATGTACCATCGAGACTGTTCCGTCTTCCATCGCCGAATCGCCTTCGCCGTGGTCACCGTCGCTTAATTCCAACTCGTAATCGAGCTCTAACTCGTCACTTCTGCCTTCCTCCATAGGAAATCACTTGAAAAACGCCTTTTAAACACCAATGCCAATAAACACAGTTGAAATACGCCACAATTTTTACAATAATCACTAATTAATTAGCACACACTTGTTTATTATTATCGTCAATATCTGAAAAATCGCCAAATGTCAATCCACTGTCAAGGATAGCAACAAACGCCCGCCCTTTGTTATGAGTTTTTGTGATATCGCCACTCACACAAAAAAAAGAAGAAGTTGCCACTGCGATTTAACTCGCCGAAATCGCGTATTTGACCGTTCTCCACAACAAATAACACAATACGTAGGTTATCCCGACTTCTGATCTGTAAACGATTCATTTTTAGTAACACGTTTTATTTCGCCAATATTATTACAGCCACTCTTATTTCCGCCTTACATCTTAAAACTTCACCAGTATAGTCATCATAATTACATAACGCCATGAGTCGACTCTGCTATTCATACAATAACTATATCTACGCCTTATTTTTAATCTATCTATATACTCCGTATTATATAACACCGATTCGATTCTACTGCTTCGTTTTCCAGGGTTGTCACGTCCTCGCCTATTTGAACGTCGCACGTCGCCTCTCCAAAATTTGCTTGTTACAATATTCATTAAAATCGAACCCCAAATCTCTAACCTACAGGTTCACAATAACGAAATGTTTGATAAGGGCAAGAAACTAATCTCCACCTTGCCAACGAAATTCGGTCAATTAATCCTGATATTAATCAATCACTTTAATAAAGTTACAGGATCTTTTTCCGCATCGTAGGAAAATGCATCATTCTTCATTGTTATAAAAGGATCGAAAATATTTATCAGTGTCTCCTATTATGGCTTCTTGTAAAGATTTTTTGATGAGATATAATATGATGAAAATAGATTCGCGCCAAGTTCAGATGAGAGCATAAATGGTAACGAAATCGTATCTTTATAAATTTTATGGTAATTATATTCTGCTAAATTAATGTGATATTGCTTTTTATTTCTACTCTTATAGCGTTCTAGTTCAAAATTAAGCAATATTGTGGCATAAATTGAAGCCATAGCTTGGATAGTACTTTTTGATAATTGGAAAAGTAAAGGGGGAGAGGTGGACCATATATTTCTGGTTGGCACAATCATACCATAAAACAATAAACATTCACAGAACCTATTCAAAAAATTAAATATAAAATAATAAAATACTTTTGTTATTAACATGGCAACATTGTGCCACGTTCTTTTTTTTATTTATTCACTTTCACCTCAAGTTATCAGATTACAAGAAACTGAGAGTGAATATAGATAAAATCATATTTGCATCCAACGAAGCGTAGGCCAGAACGAGCTGTCTTCGGAGCGTACAAATTAGGCTCTAATCAACCCCGTCTCTTTTAGAAAAATGAAAATCCAGACAAAATGAAGGGAGAAATGATCAGCAAAAGCAATGTCATCTCCTAAAATATACAAAGGGAGCAAACGAAATCGTCTAGGACTTTAATCAACAAGGTTTAATTACCCCAAGGAATAGATGTAAAATGCATATGAGTGTGAATCCACTACACTTATACATGGTATACATTATATGAAATTAACTAATTACAACACCATCGCGATCTAGGTCTACTAACAAGGGAGGACGGCACCAAGACCGCTAACCTAGAAGAGAGTCTTGAACTGCTTATGCAGACCCATTTCCATGGTTCGTCGGCAAGAGAGGACAGGGACTGGCCAGACGAGACAAACTTTCAACCTACTCATTTGGGCTGGCAAAGTGCCAACCAAATAGTCAGTGAAGACAAAATACGATGGTCAATACCAAGCTTCTCACTCTTCAAATCACCAGGTACTGACGGCATCCGTCCAGTCCTACTACAGTGGGGCTTGGACAAGTTACTGCCGCACTTGGTAAAGGTGTTTTGGGAATGCCTAGCGCTGCACTACATCCCGAACGCATGGAGAGAAGTAAGAGTGCTATTCATACCAAAAGCAGGAAGGATGGATTCCACTGTCCTTAATCGGGCTAACATGCTTTGTGCTCAAAACTCTGGAGATTCTGTGTGAGCGTACTGGTCAACTGAACGCTGCATTCCAACCAACATGCGTATACTTCGAGAAGATCGACCGACACGGCCCTGCATTCAGCAGTGAGCCGGATCGAGAGATCGCTGGACAATAAGAAGCTTACCTTATTGTCCGAATTCCTGATATTGAGGGTGCCACCTTTGGAAAAATGAATTAACAAGCAGAGGCCTCCCTCCTGCTGTCAGTGGCTGGATTTCCAACATACTCTCAAAGAAACGCGTGCAAGGTGGAAGAAACTCTAGTGAGAGGCATGTTGCCAGAGAATACCCGCAGGGAGGCGTTCTATCGCCACTGCTATGGAACTTTGATTTCGACAGCCTTTTGCATCGCCTCCAGTCGAATGAATTCTACACCAATGCATATGCAGACAATCTTAAGATACTGCTCAATGGATAGATCGAAGGAGTTATGTGCAATCGTATGCAGAGTGCCCTTCGCTTAGTCGAAGAGTGGTGTAGGGAGCACTCCTTGTTTGTAAACCCCAGGAAGATGAAGATGGTGCTCTTCACCAGAAAACGGAGGATGGAGCCATTACGGCCTCCGACCCTACTGAACACACAATTGAATTTTGCGTCTGAGGTAAAATACCTTGGGGTCACCTTCGATGCTAAATTAACCTGGAATCTTCATTTAGAACGAACACTAAAGAAGGCATACATTTCTTATGAACGGTGCCGCAAAGCCGTGAGGAAAACCTGGGGAATGAAACCCAGGGCCGTGATGTGGATCTATATTGCTATCATAAGACTCATGATTGCCTATGAAGCCGTAGTTTGGAGTCAACAAAAAGCTGCAATGCTTATGCTCAGTCAGGTACAGAGAACTGCCTATCTAACCATAACGGGAGCTATGAGAACACCCCCAACCAGAGTCATGGAAGTAATGTTGTGCTTGTCGCCCCTAGATATTACTGTATATGAACTGGCTCTGACTACATTGCTGAGGCTCAAAGTCGTTGGTGTGCAACCCAGCATAGAATGTGGAGAGACTAGACGCCACCACCTGTGGGAAGGAGCAGTCGGAAGGCTGCCACTACTTTAAGCCAGTGAAGACAGGATACCTCCCAAGTTTGTCTTCGACAAACTATATGATGTACAAATAAAACCAAATAACCCTATAACCGAAGGTGCGGGTAACATTTTCGTGGATGGCTCAAAAACCCAGGAAGGAGAAGGCTGTGGAATTTACTGCCGAAGCTTGCGAATTGAACACAAATGCTCTATGGAGGGACACGCAAGCATAGGTAAGTCTGAACGTACTGGTATATCCATAGCCGCAAAAGAGATTGTTCGCATGAATACTGAGGACAAGACTATTAAAATCTACACGGACAATAGACAAGTACCACTGTCCCTGAAATGATATAAACTTACAGCCAGGTCAGTAAGTAGTAGAATACCACAATTCACTGAAGGATGCCGCCCTCAAAAACAGAATATCTGCGTGCTGGGTTAAGGGGCATGCACAGTGTAAAGGTAACAAATTAGCGGATAAATTGGCTAGAAAGGCAGCCGGTTCAAACATTATGGGCGCCGGCCCTTCAAACCTACCTATCGCGACGTTGATACATATGATAAAAAGATATCACTCATGAAACTTCAGGGCAAGATGGGACAAAACAACTAACTGTCGACTGGGCCAGGGAGCTACTAAGCTATCCTAATGAGTTTGCAGCAAAGGCATACCTGGGTATATCAAGGAAGAACCTAGGACTCATGGCAGGGATTCTGACTGAACACTAAGGAAGCATCTCTACATAATGAGATTATGTGAGACACCTCTATGCAGAGGCTGTGACCAGAAGGGCGAAACAGTAGAGAGCATCTGCTCTGCGATTGCGACGGTTTTTCGGAAGTAAGGGAATCCATTTGGGAGAACGATGGCCAACCATGGCTTTTCTCAGAACAGCCTTCTCGGGCAACATCGCCGGCTCTTTTACAACACTAAGCTGGGCGATGGCCTAGGCCTAGACGGATTGTTCGATCTAGGGAGGACGCAGTGCTGTGGCCTTTCAAAGCTACTCTCTCAAGATTTTCAGATTCCAGATTCCAGAACACCATAAAAGTGTAAAAATTTTAAATCACGTCATGCTATTGACAAGCCATCCTCCCCGTGAAATTGAAATTTGAGTTCCTGAAACTTGTTTAATACCAAATATTAACTTTTATATAAGACAAGCACATGTGTGGCTTCCACCTCCTTTTCCGGAGGACAATGAAAAAAGGTATTGTCAGAAAAAAAGATGGTCAAATTACAGCAACGGGTGAGGATGAAAATTGCTGGATGTTCACAGTAATTAGTATTACAGTGTTTAATATAATATGACGTTATTCTTTATTTAATCCATGTTTAAAGCCCCCATTTGAAAAATATGTGCAACTCGTTCTTGGCAGAATTGCGAATATAAACTACTTCAACTAGTAAAATGATATAATACCAGAATGTTGGATATAATTTAGCTCTTATTAACAATTAAGTCCCTTATCCTTTTCTGAACGTTACAATTATTGTCTATTGAGCGCCACCTAGTTTCGATGTCTCGTCAGTTCGTGGTTATGTATTTGGCTCTTCTGCGACATTATAGCCCTAAGAGATGTACTTTAAGATGACTAGGTGCATTGAAAGTATCGCATCCCTAGGGATCAAATCAGGAGCCGGAAGAGGCATTGAGTTTGCAAATACCTACATTGTGACGTAAACTTGTCTGGAATTTGTTATTATTCGTCAAAATCACTATATAAGGAGTGCTATTTAAAAGGACAAACTTCTTTGATTTTCCTAATAGCGGGGCATACTGACAACAACGTCATTACCAAAACAAGGCTCGTAATAATCAACTACGTCGATCAACTAAATTTGAATTAAATATATTGCCTGGTTTACAAGATATTTCAATTATTCCAGGCTTTTGACTGTTTATGGAAGATAATCTATTATAGAAACACTATTTGCCATCAATACGAGCATTTACATCAGTTACATTACACAGCAATAAATATTAAACAAATTTCATGTCCTGCTTTTTTGGACGCAATTACCTCATGGATCTTCCTACGTAATTTAATAATTAAAATAATTAAAATAATTGTTGTGTTAATTAATATTCATGACAAGATTTTTATCGTCATTGCTAGCTTCTATATTAAACCGCATACCGGGTGGGAATTTAATCATTTTCACCCAGAATTTTTAAGGAATTACCAAACATGTTAATGTAATGCTGGTGAAGCGGAGGATAAAAATAACCTTGCAATGCATCCGACATGTTATCTATGCTAAAATGCAGCTGCAATAGATTTCCCATCAAGCAAAGTGGTTGAATAAATTACAGTCATTCAAAATGTAGGTCTGGCAGAAACTCAGGGGAGGATGCAGGGATGACATGCAAAAATCGCTTTTGCAAAATACTTCTTTCCAGAGTCGAATACATTTCTTGTTAATTTCTTCGTTTATGTACACAATTGTCCGTAATAAAATGACAAAAGCAGATGATAATATCAGCGGAAATTGAATCTTTGAGTTGATATCATTGAGTATCGAGCCATTATTCACTGACGGAAATTTCACTGTTAACACCTATCTATTTAAACACGTTAGAATGCTCTTATTATCCATAAATTGACAACACAAACTTAAATGGAAACATTTCAATAGGGGGTCTCCTACGCCTACATTATGTTCCTTAATTTCCGTTCATCGGCAGGTTTCTTGGTCAGTGAATTGGAACAAAAGTTCCTATAGACCAATTTTTAGGCAAGTATTTGTATTTGTATTTATTTATTAAATGCTTCATAATACAACACTGTACATTGGTGTATAATGCTAAATAGGCACTTTTTCATATAAAATAAATAAGAACCTTGGTGCTAAGCACCTGTAATGCCGTAAGAAAAAATGTATTCTTAAGAATCTGGCCTGGAACACTGTGTCCCAAGGGTAAAAGCAAGTCTCGTCCCTATGGTGTCTCCATACACACTCTCGGTAACAGGATCCGATTTGAAGTCATTTATGTATCAGGTCTATCTCCAACCACGAAATCCGTATCAAGTATGTGAAATCTGGGAAGTCTACTTGATCGGATAGTGGTAGTATGTTGTCCCTCCTCATTAAAATTTCAAATCAACCGCCAACCGCCCTCCTCCTTATTATAGTGCGTTTCTTCGGGCTCTTACTGTCCCTTAGTTGACCGAGATTTTTAGTCTAGATCCCGACCTCAAGGTCTAGTGCTCTAGAAATAGGTGGAGGCGCGGCAAACCAATCACCATGTATCCCTATCAGGTATGCGAAATCTGTGAGGTCGTCACCCCCAAACTTAAATTCAATCTGGTAAAATGGTAAGATAAATTCTACATTCCCTCATAAATGAAATACAGATTGTCACTAGCACGAAGTACCATAGTCACAATGTATTACAGCTAAACTTCTCAACAAACTCTCTAGATAGATAGATAGATAGATAGATAGATAGATAGATAGATAGATACTTTATAGATAGATACTTTATTGGTAATAGCATACAAAGTACTTTTACATGTCACAATATCAATAATAATAATAATAAAATTACATTACATCTGACAACAAATTCACCTCGAAAATCTCGTTAACACTATATAAACATTATATAATGACTACATAAACATTATAAAATGACACCACAAGACCACAAATTAAAATTACATATTAGAATCATAGTTATTAACATTAAAGCTTAAAAACTCATTAATACTATAAAAAATATTTTTTGTTAGGAAAGTTTTGACAACTCTTTTAAATTTCTCATTGCTGAGCATTCTCACACCTAGAGGCAACTTATTATATAGTCTAATGGCTATAAAACTTGGTCTGCCTTGGCACCTTTTCAGTCTGCAGTAGGCAGTCATCAAGTTATCCCTGGCACGCGTCAAGTGTTCATGCACATGCCTGTGTGCCATGAATTGGCCCTCATTTTTTCTCACATAAACAACACTTTCCAACATGTATGCTGCTGGGAAGGTCAGGATGCCAAGATCAAGAAAGGCACACCTACAGTCCTCACGGTAACCAAGGCCACACACGATCCTTACAGCCCTCCTCTGCAGGCTAAACACTCTATCCCCCGACGCAGCCCCGCCCCATGCGATGATTCCATAGGACATCACCGAATGAAACAAGGCGTAGTAAGCAGACAGCAACGTCGCCCCAGAGACACAGCCCACTAGACTTCTCAGCAGGAATACAGAACTACGCAGTCTTCCGCACACATGTTCTACATGTACATCCCACTTAAGCCTTGCATCGAAATGAACACCCAAAAACTTTACGAAGTCTGGATTCTGCCATTCCCCGATTTCTCGTAGGGTAAAAAAGCATTTTCTGGGTTTTATCTCCGTTTAGCAGAAGTCCATTCGCTGCAAACCAATTGGCTGCCCGTAAGTGCGCCTCCTGCGCCTCCTCTATGACATCCTCCATTTGCTCACCGTACAGACTAAGTGTGGTGTCATCCGCAAAGAGAGTTTAATCCGCGGTTGGCTCCTGAAGAGGCAGATCGTTTATATATATCAGGAAGAGAATCGGTCCCAGAACCGAACCCTGCGGAACCCCAATATTGACCACTCTCTCCCCGGAAAGCACCCCACCCACCCTCACAACCTGTCTACGGCCCCCCAAATATGTCTCAAGCAACCGTGCACTTCTCTCATTTAATCTGTAATGATCCAGTTTACGCAATAAGATACTATGTGATACGCAATCAAATGCTTTACTTAGGTCGTAGAATTGGGAGAGATGATAGTGTAGATTCTCAAAAGAATCCATAATTCCAGTAAGTAAGTCCAGTATACCCCCAACTGTACTTCTTCCCTCTCTAAAACCAAATTGGTTGCGACAAAACAGATCATTACTTTCAAAATAGCTGGCGAGTTTTTTTGCCATTATTTTTTCAATTATTTTTGAGATTATTGGTAACAGGGATATTGGACGATAATTTGAAACATCTGTTTTTCACCCTTTTTAAAAACAGGAACGACAATGCCAATCTTCAGAACGTCAGGAGAAATGCCCTCGCGAAAACATTGATTGATTGATTTGCAATAGTTATCTTCTTAATCCTTATCGTCTTCCATTTTCTGATTAGTTGAATTGTCCAGGAAATTCAAGATGATCCTATCAAATATGGACTATCAAAAAAAAAAGACGAAAATTTTCCTTTCCGACGGACAGTGTCCAGACCATCAAAACTACGTTGTTGCGACCGGAAAAATTTAAATAAAAATCCTGGATTACCAGGGAATTTCTCGAACTGATGGAACAAAGGCGAAATAACAAGAACAATTCTGCAATATACAAGGAAGTCGACAAATCCATTAGAAGAATGATCAGAGATTCAAAACGGGGGGAACTGTAACTTAAGTGTACTGAAATAGAAACCCTTAGCGCACGATACGACAGTTTCAATCTACACCGCAAAATCAAAGAAATTACAGGAAAGACCAAATCAAAATCGGGAAACAGATTGGTAGATCGAAACGGCGAACTCATTATTGAAAAAGAGAAGATCAGGGACACGTGGGAAACCTACATCAAGGAACTTTTCCATGACGAAAGACCACAAAGTTAATTGAGATGCTGAAGAACATCGGACTGGATGACCGAGACCTGAGGATTGTTGCGAACCTGAATTGGAATCAAAAGGCCACTAGCCGTGTGCAGGAGGGCCATACACAGTCAGTCAGAATTGCGCGAGGAGTCCGACAGAGATGCATGTTGTCTCCACTGTTGTTCAACATATACTCCGAGTTCGTCTTCCGCGAGGCTCTGGATAATAGTGAAGCGGGGGTGCTCCTGAATGGATAGAGGTTGAACAACATAAGATATGCAGATGACACAGTCGTGTTCACAGTAACCTGGACGATCTGCAAAACCTGATGATACAAGTCTCACTGATCAGTCGACAATATGGTCTTGATATAAATGTTGACAAAACCAAACTAATGATCATCAGTAAAAGAAATATCCCAAATAACCACCTAATTATAAATGGGAAACGTGTGGAAAGAGTACAAAGATACATATCCTGGGTACCTGTGTTAATGAAGAGTGGGACCATGCACAGGAAATCAGATGCAGGATAGAGAAGGCAAGAGCAGTATCCAATAGGATGGCAAAGTGCTTCAAGAGTCATGACTTGAACATAAACCGCAAGATCAGGTTGTTAAAATGCTATGTCTTTTCTGTATTGTACTATGGAATGGAGGCTTGGACACTGACTGCTGCTACGGAGAAGAGGAGGAAGGATGCTGAGAGTGTCTTGGGTGCAGAGATGACCAGTGAGAAAATGCTGCGCCGCATGGAGAAGGAACCTGAAGTCCTTTACACTATAAAGTGCCGGAACTTAGAATATCTTGGGCACATAATGCGTAAGGGTTTACAGGGTAAAGTGTACGGGAGCAGAGCACCAGAAAGAAGGAGGATCTCATGGCTGAGAAACCTAAGAGTCTGGTTCGGAAAGTCAACCACGGGACTGTTCAGAGAAGCGGTTAATAATGCTATGATTGTTCAGATGGGCGCCAGCATCCGCCTCGGATAGGCACACGAAGAAAAAGAAGAAAAACAAGAATTCCTTCCACTGACGAGAGATCATTTTCGAATTCTCCCGGAATTTTTTTAAAGATATGGCCATTTTCAAGTTAGATAAATTTTGTATGATTCATTACTATTTTCAAGTTAATCCTAAAGGGACGAATCCGAAATCTGAATTGTTAAACAAAAACAGTAGGAAAAAATGAGTTACGATGGACTGTGATCGCAGACAATCTTCTAAAATTAATTTGTTCTGAAAAAGCAATCTCACTCACATGACGCCAGTTTCGACTTCTCCATGAAATTTATTGTAGATATCCTTTGTAATCGCTGACACTCTAAAATTAACTTCTCCTCAAAAATGAGAATTCCTCTCACTCACGTGAGGCCACTTTCGAATTATCCAGGAAATTTTTTTATAGAGACGATGATTTTCAAGATGATCCTATCAGATCTGGACTATCAAATAAAAACAGCAGAAAAATTTCATTTACGACGGATTGTAATCACTGACACTTTTCTAATATTAATTTCTCCTGAAAAACAAGAATTCCTTTCACTCACGAGATCATTCTCGAATTCTCCGGGAATTTTATTAAAGGTATGGTCATTTTCAAGTTGATCCTAAAGGGACGAATCCCAAATCTGAATTGACAAACAAAAACAGTAGGAAAAAATGGGTTACAATGGATTGTAATCGCAGATCCTATTCTTAAATTAATTCCTCGTGAAAAACGAGAATTCCTGTCACTCACGTGAGGTCACTTTCGAAATTTCGAGAAAAGTATTTATATATATATGATCATTTCGAGATGATCCTAAAGCAATTAATTGGTTACGACGGATTGTAATCGCTGACACTATTCTAAAATTAATTTCTCCTGAAAAAGTAGAGTTTCTTTTAATCACGAGAGATCATTATTGAATTCTGTCGGATTTTTTTATAGATATGGCGATTTTAAGTTGATCTTAAAGCGGTGAATCCTAAATCTGGATTGTCAAACACAAACAGTAAAAAAAATGGGTTACGATGGATTGTAATCCAAGAAAATTCTTAAATTAATTTTTCCTGAAAACGAGAATTCGTCTCACTCACGTGAGTCAACTTTCGAATTTCCCAGGAAATGTTTCATAGGTATGATAATTTTCAAGATAATCCTAAAGCGATGAGTCACAGATCTGGATTAACAAACAAAAATAACAGAAAAATTTCGGTTACGACGTATTGTAATCGCTGACACTATTCTAAAATTAATTTCTCCTGAAAAAGTAGAATTTCTTTCACACACGAGAGATCATTTTCGAATTCTCCCGAAATTATTTTATAGATATGGCGATTTTCAAGTTGATCCTATAGCGATGAATCCCAAATCTGAATTGTCCAACGAAGACAGTAGAAAAAAAAATGGTTATGATGGATTGTAATCGCAGACACTATTCTTAAATTAATGTCTCCTGAAAAACGAAAATTCCTCTCACTTACGTGAGGCCACTTTCGACTTTTCCAGGAAATTTTTTATTGATATGATCGTTTTCAAGATGTTCCTAAAGCGAAGAGTCTTAGATCTGAATTGTCAATCCAAAACAACAGCAGAAAAAAATCGATTACGACGGATTGTAATCGCTAGCATTCCTCTAAAATAAATTTCTCCAGAAAAACGAAAATTCTTTTCGCTCACGTGAACCCAATTAAGAATTTTCATATAAGTATGAGGGTTTTCAATATGATCCTAAATTTGTCAAACAAAAACGAATTATATGCAAAGCAAAGGGTGACTCAACTATTAGCCTCTACTCAGACTAGTTGGTAAATGATTGAAAATCTCTCGACCATCATAAATCAATGACTTCTTTACCAAGGCACTTTTCCGAAGTGGCAAAGGCAAATTGGCAGTCTGATTAGTCTCATTCTGTGGGACAGATAGGACCCTGGGGCCTAACACTATCTTTAAAAATCAGGCACGATGTCTCCAAGATAAAAAGAGATGTCGCTGAGCCACGAGAATTCTCTCCAGTTTACATTGACCATAAATCGAACTGTTTTTTCTTAAGAACGAAGAGCACATTTAACGGTCTCTAATTGGTAACACCCCAGAATGATATACCATATTTAAGATGAGACTCAAAAGGAAATTCATAGTTGCTGGTCCAAATCCTCTCTAACCACTCTCACAGCAAAACATCCAGATGAAAGTTTTCTACTCAAAGTTACTATGTGGTCCTTAAAATGCAATTCACTGTCAATCAAGGTTCCAAGCCACAGCTATCTCCGGAAGGAGATCGTCATCCAGAAGCAAACATGCTATATCACACCTAAACCCAACAATATGGGTTTTACTTAAGTTCAAACAAAGGCGGTTAAATTCGAACTAATATTTCCAGGTCACTTACTAGGATTCATTTTAGACGCCCAATCTCCCTGCCCTGCCACATTATCGATTTGTCATCAGCGAAAAGGGTGAAGTTACCAGAGATTTTTAGGTGAATATAGATTCGAAACATACTAGGTTCTAAAACAGAGCCCTGTTAATTTTTAATGATTTTATTGATATAGACCCTCAAGTCAGAAAGCCTCGAAAGCCATATCTTTCGAGCTTCAACAGAAGTATACCATGATCCACACAGTCGAATACCTTGGACAGATCCCAAAATAGACCCTCTGCAGAAAACTGTAGTTGACATAATGAGTACGATTTGATGACTGAAATACAAATTGTTTCACAACCATCAAGTTAAATGACTGAAGATAGTTCCAGATCTTTCTTTTCGCAAATTTTTCGACGACCTTACATAAAGTAGACAGTAAAGAAATTGGACGAAAGCTAGATGGCGCTTCTGAATTACCACCCTTAAATAAAAGGATTACTAATGCCGACTTTAGACAAGCAGGAAACACATCATGTGACCAAGATTCATTGGCAGAGGCTAAGAGGGCATCCAAGGCTCCAGCAAACAGTCATTTGAAATTCATGTACTAGGGTTTCTTATCCATGAATAATATTGTTTAGCGTGGAATTATTCGATACTGATATATGTGATGTGTTCTAAGGAGTTCATTGAAAGCTAGTTGCACTGACTCATTAAACTCAGCAATGAATAATTAATATGGTTCACTAGCATTACAATACTTTAAACAAATCGTGTCTCTGGCGCGTTTTAAAGAAATATTAACTTTCGAAACCAAATAGGTGAATAATTGAATATTTCTTCGTCCGGTGGAAAATATATATATATATATATATATATTGATAATTTAATTCCGAAAAAGTACAAATTGACAAATTTACAGTTATGCAAGATGCAAGTTAGAAACACAATTAAATTGAAGGTATTCTTTCTTATTACAATATTTCGAGATATATCCTGCGGGCACGCTGTGTATAATAAGCTTGACGTAACGCAATTAAAAAAAAATGCAGGTGCACATGTTAATTATTATAACAATATCAATAAAATGTCTCAAATATAATAATATATAATTACCGCCACTATAAAAGTACTGATTATTTAGCCAAGTGCACGTTTCAGCTTTGAAGTATGCTTGTGTGTATATAATAATTTTCGGTTACTGACCTTACCAAAGCCATTTATCTGGCATAAATAATTATATTGAATATAAATAAATTAGCCTGTTATTTCAATGCTTATTTTCTTTTCTGGCAAAATATGCTCCCTATAATTGTTTAATATTGGTGAATTAATTTTTCAACAAGAAATAAGAATTCAATTTTATCTTAGGGGACCCAGGAATAGAATGGAATACCGGGGTAGAACGGGGGTATTTCTTAAATTTTAATTATATTTCAACATCGATATGTCACGGTATTGGTAAAGCGTGTCTGGCCAAAGGATATATTTTGTTATTACGGACATGTGGGAGACAGAACGGGAAGACCCCGTTGTGCTCCACCAGACTTATAGATGTAAAATTAAGGTTTTTTATTACTTCCAGATGGTTCGCAAACTTGTTAAAAGAACCGACAGACAACAACGGAACAAGCAGTGGAAGAGGTAATTAGTGATGTAATGAGCTACAAGAAAGATATCACACACTACATTAGAAAGATACGTAAAAAGATATAAGAATGATCCAAATACTGTAATTGATGAAACACCAGGTAAATATAAATGTGTTACATATAAATCCAATGGATCCTCGTGCATCCAAAAACTTTTGCAGGTCCATAGAGCATTATTTGTCGTCTGTTGCGGCTGTATTTCTATTTCTTCCAGGTCAACTTAAAGTTCAATATAATCTCGAGACCATTTGCAGCTTAAATGCTTACCGGACAAGTTTATGGTTGGTAGAATTTCTTCGTAAATGACTTAACTGGGTTGACTCTGAGCTCTTTTACCTAGCACCACCTCAGCAGGTGCGACCGATGTCTCGATCATTGATAATCATAACCAGATCATTATCAGCAAAGGCGTGAGTGTAAAACCGAGCCCCTTTCATCTCCTGCAGTAAACTGTCTACTACTGTGTATCAAAGGAGAGGCGATAAAACTCCACCTTGAGGCCTCTGGCTACCCTCTCCACCACACAGTCTCCATCAATTGCCACCTTGACTATGCGCCTTGATACCATGGCCCTTATTCGCTCTACAATACTCGCAGCTTTGCAGATTAAGGCAAAAAACATATTGCCAAAAGCGTTTTCTAGAACTAAGAAAACCCCCAGCGCGTATTTTCCACAGTCAAGCACTCTATCCACCCTATCAACTAAGTGGCGGAGAGCAATCCCCGTGGACTTTCCCGCCTGATAAGCATATTGTTTAATAGAGATTCGTCTCCCCACCAAATTCATCTCTCTTATGTGACGGTCTACTATGATCTCCACTGTTTTCAAAAAATTAATTGGGCAGTATGATTTTGCCTGAGTTTAGTCCGCTCCCCTAATTTGGGAATAAAAACCACTCTTACTGCCTTCCAGACAACTGACATGTAGCCCCGAGCAAGGCAAGATCCAAATATGCCCAATGGAAAGAAGATTAGTGGTTCTGGGTCTTTTTGCAGGAGGGTGGAAAACATCTATACAGCTCTGGCAGAGAAGGGAATACAAATAGGGAGAGCAGCCTACAGAAAATTTGAAAGGTGATTGCATTCAAAATTAAGGCAGCATGAAAAAGGAAAACCAAAAAAATGTGGATTCCCTTACATGCACTGAAAGTCACTACTGTCGTAATGATGCGCCACATAGGGTTATGGTTAGGTGTAATGGCCAAACTGAGGAAAATTTACAGGGACTTATGGAAATTACTTGAATATACATTATAATTTATAATGTAGAATTTGGAATGACTCTGACAGCCTTATGTTCAAACTGGTTAAGATATTTGAAAAATTAAACAATGAGGTTATTAAGTAAAAATTTTGTATAATAAATATACTTAATTTTTACAATTTTCGTGTGGCTGCAGGAAATTCGGAAGCTGAGCGTTCCGACAAAAATGTACCCAATTTTATTTGAAAAAAGGCAAAGCTTTTATCACCAGAAGACTACATAAGTATAACAAAGTTAGCGAGCCAAGATTTTAAGAGCAGGAGAAGTCTTAAAAGTTATTTACTTGAAAAGAAGCTAAGGAAATTAAGCCCATCTAATGGCATTTTCAATTTAAGCCATGAAAGAAATTTACTTTTACAAAAAGCAATGATAATATTTTAATTAAAAGAAAGTCATTAGTCATTTTACAAAAAATTAAACGAGTTTGCATGGGAATGAAACCGAAAGAACAAAGGACAAGGGTGCTACTTAAGCCAGATAAAATAAAAAGTATTAAAGCTTTGATAAATAATCATTACGAAAACCAATAGAAAGAAATTCATGATTTTAATTATATTCGATCTCTTATGACTTCATTAGAATTGAATGTAACCCAATCTGTCGATTGTCTTAACTTTTAATCTTCATATCACGCAATGGAAGATCAAAATCGGCGCAAATGTAGAATTTAAGAATTCTTCTAGGTAAGAACGCCAACATATTTCAATGCACCTCAGCTTCAGCCAGCTATTCAAGTACTTCAAACATTTTGTGGGAGTTGAATTCACATTTGCCAAATGCTTGAGTTGAGCAATGTTGAATTTGGTACCTTTACGACGACTTTCTTTGTCTACTAAACTTGAAAGTCTCCCGGGTTAGATAAGCGGAAGCATTTGCCATCAGCTGCAGACTTACTCCACTTGTAGATGAACAAACTCAGATCACAGAGAGTGGTGAATTTGCCGCCCTCCTGAATCTTTTTCTAACCACAAATCCTGACCAGTACACAATTACAGTTGGTCCGCCATTAGGTACCGTCACTCTTATAGAAAGATCCGCCATTGCCTCGTAAAATCTGGCATTACAATTATGCAAACTGGGACGATCTAAGAGAGTTCTACCCAGACTTTCCTTGGCTCGACGTCTGCTTTGGCACTGAAGACCCGTCAGTCTGCTGCGAAGAGATCACGCAAGTAATCTCCTCTGAAATGGATCAATACATCCCAAATTCCATCAAGTTACTGTCAAAAAAAAAACCCTGGTTCGACAGAAGATTCGAAAAAGCTGTAGGCAGGAAACAGCAAGCCTGCAAGTACTGGTAGCAAAATTAGACCACTGAATTGAGCTGAAGCTTGGCTCGAAATTTCCTGCATTTTTGGAGAATGGCCAGCATCACCTTCTTCTGTGTTAATATTTTTGGATCCCAAGCCCTTTCTAGGCTCCAAGTTTGCTTTCTCATGATATGATATACACATGTGGTCTTGTAGAAGTCGTAGTAAAATTTCAGAAGTGTGGTTTTTATGCATCTAAGCTAGACTTAAAGGATTTGCTTTCCTTTGGTAGCATTTTCAAATTTCCTTAACATTCCTCCTTTCATTTTAACTTCTGCTCTTAATATACCTACATTTTCATTTGTTTCATCATCACAAAGAAATGGCGGGATTTAACCTTAGGCTTCACTTTATTACAGGGGTGAGCCAACGATTCCGGAAAACCATTTGTTCTTGAGCCCCATCCTGTATAATTTGTAAAACATTAGAGATTACATATCCGTATAGACATATAGAATTTTCTCTAATTTAGTCATTTAGCCAAATATCAGCCTTACTGGATCACTGACGTCAAAAGGTAATCAACAGTTATAAAAGGTAATATAAGTTAGATGTGCACAAATTTCGTTGCTCGAAGTTCAAAAACACTTTGAAATCGAATTACGTTTTAGAAACTTCTGAAACTCGGAGGGAGCGGGTTTGGTAAATATTGAGATTGGAGCAATTAGAAAATCAAAATTACTTACAACGACTTTTTCTTTTGACTTCTTTAGAGTTTTATATATTCTTTTTAGTATATAAAATGGTATAAATGCGAAGGTTTTGTATATGTTATTTTTGCGAAAACTACTCCGGTTAAGTTGAAAGTTCTGACTACTCTTGCAACTCATTATAATAAATTTTTAATTAAGTCATAATGTGTAACTTTAGTTAAAATAAAAAGATCAAAATTCATTCATGTAGGTACATTTAGAAAAAAAACTCAGATTATTTTATTCTGTCTGCAGAGAATAGCGTGTTTATATATATCAAACGCATTGCTTATAAACAACAACAATTTATTACTAGAAAGAAAGAAATGTTAAAAGGATAAATGTTGAGCAAGAATGTGTTTATTATTAAACCTAAATAAATAAGTGTCCAATAAATAAGTAAATAAAAGAAATCGTAAATTTGAAATGGAATTTTAGCTTACTTTATTTATTATTGTTCCATTTCAAAATAATGAAATGCGATGTGGGCGTTGACTAAAAAATTGGAAATATGTAATATGCTATATTTATTTTTAGACAGTTTTGCGAGTATGCATTAAACACATGCTCAATTTGAATTTATAAGCATGCATATTTTTATTAAACTATTAAATGCATTATTCGGGTACTTATTGAGATAGGGCATTTGTGGAAATAATTTAGACAAGTACCAAAGTGCTTCATATGATGACCTAATGAAAAAGTATTAGCTTTTTAAACATACCCTACTAATTCTACTTTTAAAATTAACAATATTTCGAAAGCTACTTATTAGGAATCATATACAAATTTGCTGCCAACTATATAAAAATCTATAAATATTTGCTTTTTTAGTACAGAATTTGTAAAATTAATATATTAAAAAGCTCAGTCAAGTATAAAAGCTCACATCACGCTGAGGGTTACAGATAACAAGTAGGTATCGAAATATATAAGGTATTACAGTGGCACATAGGGATAATAAACTTCTATTTTTTTTGGTTAACCAAAACATGCCTTCCAGGCATAGATATACACGGTAGCCCAATGAAAACTTTGCACCTAGTTTTGCGGTATATTAAATGAAAATCTGAAAAACATTCGGACCTGCCGATTTTTTTATTTTACGGGACATTTTTTATTGTATTTTCAACCCCTAAGCAAAGGTGGCAGTTACCCCCAAATTTTTAAGGAAAGTCTAATTCTGACATGTCCAAGTCCAAGTTCTAAAAAGTCATCTAGATCAAGTTCCTCTATGAACGAGTTTTCCACAAAACCTGTACCTTAGTACCTTCAGATTCTAGGAGTATTATATCGCGTCGTCGAAAAGGAGCAAGCTCATATTTTTTAGCAAGTGATTAAGTGAGTAATAATAATATTTAAAGTTTTACAAAAAAAAATGGTAATGTACATCATGTAATGATATAAATTATGTAAGTATCTTAACCCATTCGATTTCCGTAAATTATACAGAAATTAACATGTTTTACAGGAACAAATTGAAACTCATGATATATGCCAGTGAATGTAAATTTAAAATGAATAGTCAAGTTTTGTCAAATACAAAGTTGATTTGTGAATTTTAAATCAATCAAAGTGGAATTTTAAATTTACCGAGCGACCGGGTGGACCAATGATCGAAGCCAAGGAGTTATTAATTTTACTAGGTGGTGGATAGATAGTCTTTGGAAAAGCCCAAACTGGGCAATATCATGTATGGACCTTTTCAATGGACAAAGAGCCCTTTGAGGACCTATAGGAAATGGGCATGCATTCGTTCTTTCGCATAGGACAAACAAAACTACGCATCAGGGAAGGAGCAAATCCAGAAAAGGCAGGGGCACCAAGGCAGGAAGGACTGTCAGTCCCAAAATAGGGGTCGCCCCAACACCATGGAGCTGACACAAATCCATCTATGGTACAGGGCACTAGTTCCCTGAAGAGGATAGAAATCCGCCAATGGAGGTGCAACCCCAAAACAGACACCTTCAAAGGACTATATAGCAACCTTAAGTATCTGCAGGCAAATCTGCAACGTGCAAAGACCGCTTCGGCCGTGCTCTCTCGGAGGAGGCCTCGATATTGCTCTCCTGCAGGAACTCTGATCAATGACAGGAAATTGTAAGCCTCAAGCCCCAAAATAAGTTACTGTGAGATAGGCTGGCCAATAGATCTCGGCCATATATAAAATAACAGACTTAATTGTACACTAGCTCCGGGGCTTTGCCCCGGCGATTGTGCTACAGCTATTCTATCACTAACCACGGAGGAGGGAGGAAAAAGCTGGATCGCATGGTTCGCTTACTTCCCTTGAGTATCGTGAATGGGTTCAACTGGTGGACAAAGTTATGTTAATTGTCCAATAATGTAATTCCTTACTTCTAGAGAACGTATCGATAAAAATATAAACGGAAAACAGGGTCATATAGAGAATGAAAGTAACTTTTAGTCAAAGTATCACTCCAATTGGAATAATTTCATAGAGTTGCTCTGGAGGGTAAGGGGAGGAAGTGAGGGAAAAGCATCGTATCTCATAACATGTCCCCCCTTGATATCAATTTTAGGTGGCTCGCCGTTTTTGGCTAGAAAATATGTTTAGGGTAGAATGTTTCCTTGGAACAAACACCCTGTTATCGTTAAAAACTTAACGGAAATGCGCAATAATGATGAATATTTTATGAGAAGTTTCCTTTTTCCAGATGAGGCAACATTCACTCTCTCCGGCGATGTAAACAGGCACAATTGCCGATATTTGGCATGTGGCAATCCACACTATGCTCGCGAAGGTCACTCTCAATTTCCCTTAAAGGTGGGGTAATAACTAACCGTACTACTGGTCCTTTCTGTCTAAACAAAAATTTGGCAGCAGATCGTTATTTAAATTTACTTCGAACAAAAATAATTCCTGCTCTAGCAAATTTATATCCCGATTATGAGACTGAAGGTGTAAATGGCGGCACGATAGGTTTCAGCAAAATGGAGTGCTCATTTTACTTTAAACGTTCGCAATTATTTGGATCATATGTTTGAATGGCTCTACCTGACGCCTCTTGATTTTTATTTGTGGGGTCACTTGAAGTCGATCGGCTACAAAGAAAAACCAAATGATTGGAGAGAATTGAACATACGCATTCGAAATACAGTAGAAGAAATACCTGGAGAACATCTACAACACAGCTTAACTGAAATCCGCAATCGACTAGCATACTGTCAAGAAGTTGATAGAAGACAATTTGAACATTTATTGAAAACATAAACATCAGCAAATTTTTTTATATCATTGCAAATTTATTTTTAAGAATCAGTAATCATTTAAGACCACTAAAATACGGCTAACCCGAACAGAGCTGGACCAGCATAACCATAACTGGGATCCTGATAAGCAAGCGTATGTAAAATCTAAGCAAGTTGAAAAAGACTTGAAAATTAAATTCTTCCCTCTGAATGTCAGAAGTCTTAACAACAAAACCCTAAAATTGGATGTTGTTCTATCAGAAGTCGATTTTGTGCAGGGATGCAGGGAACTGATGAGGAGGTCATACACTTGGTTGAATACAAGCTAGTAAGCTACTTGTCCAGAGAATCGTGACAAGCAAAATTTTGGAGTAAGTTCTGTAAAAAACAAATCTTCTTCACTGTGATAGAACGTTTGAATTTTGTGTATCGGAATTAAAACTTAAGTTTCGGACTTTTATTATTCTATGTTTGTATAAGTCCCCACAAACTGACCTGGATGAGTTTCTCTACCATGTCAATGTCGTAATGGATGAAATATATTCTCCAAACAACTTTTTTGTGGTTGCTGTGAGTTTCAATATAAATTTTGCTATTGAAAGTGAAGGGGTTCACTCAATATATAACCTTTTTTCAACTTATGATAAGGAACCACATGGTGTGGGTGTCTCGAGGATGGGTTTTGGCTATGGGACGCAAATTTATAACATTCTAAGTACATACCTCCTGGAAATGTCCAATTTCAGTGTACTGAAACTGATATGTCTGATCATTTTGGTCAGAAGATATACGTAAAGTCTGAATTAGTCAATCAACCACCTACATTGTTAAGAAAATATTTTTTACATATGACGATATTCGCAATTTTCAGAAGTATTTGCAGGATTCATCCTGGAAGACGAATATGTGTTTGATGGCCCAAATGATATCGAATATTCTGCAAGAATATGTTAATGTATCTTTTCCAATATCTACTTCTCGGGTAAAGAAAGAGCCTCACTAAGTAAGCGCGGAATTAAAGTTCTTTGCTGGCCAGGTGAAGGATCTCTATAGTATGTATAAACAAACCAATGATGAAATATTCACAAATTCTATGTCTGAGACAAAAACCATGTGAAAAGCTTCTTGCTGAGTAAAAACAGAATAGCAAACTCTAAGAATAAAATTAAAACAATCTGAAACATATTCAACAGAGAAACGGAAAAGAGTAATCCCCATTCATGTATTTTACTCAAATCACCTGAGGGGGGCTAATAGAGGATCCGCAGAGTATAGTTCTTAGATCAGTTTGACTTACCTATTGCAACCCAAGTGGACACAACTAATGACATTGCACTAAACCGTAATTTCCCAACACTGTTTCTTAACCCCATTAATGACCGGGAAGTTTTTAATATAATGATGAAGTTTCCTAATAAATACTCTTCTGGAATCGATGAAATTCCTATATTTTTACTAAAGTATATAGCTCAGGACATTAGTCTTCCAATGGCTTTCATGATAAGTTTCACCCTAACTTTGGGAATTTTTCCCAATGATTTAAAAATTGCTAAAATTATATCGATATTTAAAAAAGGCGATAGGCAGAGTTGCCCCAACTATAGACCTATCTCTTTGCGGCCATCAGTGTCTAAGGTTTTTGAGAGGGCACTGTATAATCAGATAATTGAATTTGCAACACCAGATTCTCAATAGTCGGCTTTATAACATATCTTTATGAACAACTGGAAAGTAACAGGAGGGTTGCTGGATTGTACTTTGACCTCTCGAAGGCCTTTGACACCCTCAATAATAAATTGTTGTTAGAAAGGCTGGAAAGTTATGGCTTTAGAGGAGCAGCTGCTATGGTAATTGGTTCTTATCTCAGAAAAAGAGCCCATATTCTGAGAGTCAATCAAAAAGGTACTACCTCTTGTTCAGGGAAACCCGCAATAAAACAGAGTGTGTCGCAGGGATCTATTTTGGGTCCACTTTCGCTCTTGCTGTATGTGAATGGTCTGCCGATGGGTCTGCGGAGTGGTGTGGATGGTTTGTATGCTGATGATATTTCAGTGATATTGAAAAATCCATCTACGCTAAGGCTGTCTTTAGGTTGTTCGGGTATGGCTGAACGAATGTCGGACTGATGTAGCAAGAATTGCCTAGAGTTTAGCACAAGAATTGCTCAGAGCATAAGACAGGATTAATTGTTTTAGTAGCGTCAAGGAGAGTAAGGTGTCTTTATATCTAAGAATAAATCAGGAGTCGGTCCCTGTGACGGATTCTCCAAAATGTATTGGCCTGAACATTGATATCTCAACTGGGAAAAACATGCCTTCAATCGAGGATGAGCAATGCGTGTGCTGATGTGCGCAGGTTGCTTAGTTCAGTGACGCTTACAGTTTTAAAGCTGTTTTATTTTGGGTTTGTTCAATCTATAAGTGTAATTATGAAATTCTCTTTTGGGCGCCATCAAAGGATTCAGGGCACAAAAGAGAATTATCAAATTGGGCACAAAAGAGAATTATCAAATTTATGGTACAACTACATCCTAGAACACCATACAGAGAATATTTCCCACAATTGGAATTGTTAACAGTTCCATATCTATATTCTGTTAGTAGCATCTAAGCCCATATTACAGGGCTATAAATGCCTATCATTTATTACCTGAGGACGTCCGTTTCACTGAGGCGAGAAAGATTCAAGAGAGGTCTCAAAATTTGCTATAGACCAGCAATTTTATAATTTTAATTTTGTACAAACATTTTTAATAATTTTATGTATATGTATGTCATTTTAATTGAAAATTCATTGTACGTGTAGTTGTAGTGTACTGTGTGAATCTTTTGAATTTTTACATTGACTTATTGGAAGCGTCTTAGATGCACTTACTTTCTTCTTCTTCTTGCGGTGGCTATTCGTTCCGAATGTTGGCGCCTAGCATTGTTATTTTTACCTTATTGGCAGCCGTGCGGAATAATCCAATCGTGATCATGTTGAACCATTTTCTTAATTCGTTTTCATCCTGATCCCCTCTTGCCGAACACTTTCCCTTGCAGTATTAAGCGGAGGAGGTCATAGCGTTGATCATTTCTCATAATATGGCCTAGGTATTCTCGATCGAGTGCAATAATTCTGTTTCGGTATTGTGGATAAAACTCCGTTTTAGTGCATGTTGCCGAAGGTTCCAAACCCCAACATACCAAGATCTTTGTTTTTAGCGATAGATCACGACTTCTGAAAATGGTGCACATTCTTATAAAAATTGCTCTGGCTTTTGCTATACTTTGTTTTATTTCCAATGAGTGATCCCATTGACTATTTAGCGCCAAGGTATGTATAACTTAAAACCCTTTATTCAATTGGTTGTTGGCTGATCTTCAGTTGTGTATTTAGGATTGGGCGTTTGCTGATAACCATATATTTTGTCTTCTTTGTATTTAGATCTAATCCGTAATACTGGCTGATCTCAGTTATACGTGTCATTAGGGTTTGTAAGCCTTCTAGACTGTCTGCAAATATCATTGCGTCGTCTGCGTATCTGATGTTGTTCAGGCGTTCGCCGTTTTTTACTATGCCTTCGCCATATTCTTCCAAGGCTTGTTTGAAGATATGTCGGAGTAAACATCAAACAGCATGGAGGCCATTATACCTCCTTGCCGCACTCCACGTTCTATTGAAAATGGCTTCTGTCTACTCGTTGTCTACTCTTATATTAGCAGTTTGGTTATAGTAAATAGTTTTGATAATTCTCAGATCTTTATCATCTATGACAATCTCTTCCAGAAGGGACATAAGCTCGTCGTGTCTAACTCTATTGAACGCCTTCCGGTAATCCACAAAGCATACCTTTGGAATAGGACTTGGGCAGCAAAAAGAACCTCCCATGCACCCAAAGCATCGCGCAACCCAAATTGTCGGCGTGTTAAGTGTTCTTCGCATTTTTTTGTATATTCTCTCCTCCAACTTGTTTGGTCTTATATAGGCCTGCCGCCTCTTTGACCTTTATTTGTAGGTTGAACAAGTCATGCTTTTGTTGTAGTAATTGGAATTGTAGCTATTAATTTTTTGCATTTCTAAAAGCTATTTTAATTTATTTGTCTATTATTTTGTATGTTGCTATGTCCTTATTCTTAACCCTTCGTCTATCTTCCATCATATCCAAAATCTCCTGAGTCATCCACTCCTTGTTCTTTAGTCTTGTTGGTTTTAGGTACTTGTTCAGTATGTATTGAGTTGATGTATATAATTTTCCGAGCTCTTCTTCTGTATTACTAATGTCCTCTACGGCATTCAGATGTTCTTTCATATACTTTTGTACGCTCTGTGTTGTGTGTTCATTTTTCAGTAGTCTTATGACGTGTTATTTTGGTTTTTGTTTGTTGAATTTTCTTTAACTTAAAGTTTATTGTGCTGAGGAGTAAGTTTTGATCCGACTTGATGTCAGCTCCTGGATATGTTTTGACTGATGTTACAGAGTTCCGGAAACTTTTATTAATCATAATGTAGTCAATCTGGTTTCTCACCATGCGATCTGAGGTGTCCTGAGCTGATTTCCAAGTATACAGTCTTCTTGAAGGAAGCTTGAAAAGGGTATTGATTACACAAACTGCTCCTCCTGCCATTCTCCACGCTCATTACGCTCTCCAAGTCCGAAAGGTCCCGCAAAGTGTTCAAACTGGCCATTGCCAACTTTGGGATTAAAATCACCCATGATTATTGTTGGTACATTTTTGGGGAGTCTTCTTAGGGTGTTCGTTAGGTCGTTGTAGAATGCTCCAATTATCTCATCCGTCTTGTCGACTGTGCGGGCATATATTTGTATGATGTTAGACTTAATTGGGACAGTATTAAGCTGAATGAGTAACATTATATCTGATATTGGAATAAATTTCTGACGTGTCTGGCGGATTGTTCATTTAAGGTTATACCCACCCCATTTATATGTTCTCTGTTGGAACTTCCAGAGTAATATATTTGGTGGTTAGTGATGAGACATTGATCAGAATCTGTCCACCGCATCTCGCTCATCCCCATTATTCCTACTGATATTTTTTCCATTTCCTTAATAGCATTGTGGATTTTGCCAGCTTCGTACATTGTTTTGACGTTCAAGGTACCAATCTTGATACACCAGGTTCTCTTTCCGCCTGCGCTATAGCACTGGCAAGGATTCCGCAGGTTGACGACCGGGGATGCCTCACCGTCTCGAGATTTTCCTCCCTTGCCGGATCTTGGTATCCGAAGTCCATGATCAGTACCACTTTCTATCTAGTTTGTAATAGTCATGTTAATATACTAGGGAGCGATAATGAGGTGGTTTCCCGTTGCCTTCCTCATCGCGGAGTGGAAATCATTTAGACTGTTTCAGTCATGCTTTCCAGTATTCATTTTGAGCCAATCATGGATCATTTTCATTGTGCCTTAATATGATATTGAGAATGCTGCTTCCCATTCTCAAGCTAGCAGGCAGTAGTGGGCACTTACTTTAGATGTTGGTAATAAAGGAGTTTACTATTATTATTATTATTAATTTATATGTTTAATTATACTTTTTACTCGAAAGCAATTTAAATATAGGATACCCGAAGAAAATTACACTAAAATTTCAAGAATGTAATAAAATTGAAAGCATTATATTTAAAGAGTAAGTTTTGTAACACCGCTGACACTGTTTTTGAATCCGCAAGCATCGACATACTTTAAGTTCGAAATTTCGAACCGTTTTCCAGATATTTGGCCAGGTCCAGATTTTCGGCCTGCCCTATAACGGACGAGATGGATTTTCAAGTTACCACATTGAAATAAAATAAATATAATACTGCTATTGTCACAGACCAAAATGTTTTATATCCAAGTATAGTATAGTTTATTAGCATGTATATAAATATGTTGCCGTTTTAGTAAGGTTACGCTAAGGTAGTAGCCAACGCTGAACAATCATGAAAAGTTCTCGTTACTTTATTGTAGTGGGTTTATTATTACAATTGTGATTAGATTAGATACTCTGTTTGATGGTATTTAATTATATAAATCAGTATAATTAAATTAGCTCGATTTTTATAGCAGCGATAAAAATTTTATTGAATTTCTTCAACTGAGTAAACAAACTGTATTTTTTGGGAATGTACGTAAAAGTAATAGGACCTTGAGAGCTAAACTGCTGAATAACGTTAAAATTTGCATACCTATTTGTAGGCATTTATTACCATATAGATGAACAACACTGGGTCGCTTTTTCTTTGTGATAAACAGCTAGTGACAGTAGTAGTCATATTAAGTTAATCATGCCCAAAAATATAATAAAGTGTGGGTGATCCAGATATCTCTTTAAATGGAAATGTCTTATTAGTTTTGATATTAGAAAAATGTTCCGAATAAAAGTTGCTTGTACAGGGTTTTCATTTATATTTTGACACCCTCCTACAGAGTTTAATAAAAGAAATAGGCAAAAACTTTTTATATAAAAGTTCTATGGTTTTTTCTCTATTATCTTTTGAGCATATCGATAAAAACAATTGAGCATTGCAAAGATAAGAAAAATTAACATCTTGACTTTTTTTAAATGGAACACCCTGTATATTACTAAATTTTTGGAGCCTGTCAAAGTGTCAAAATGCCGGACTTTGAACTGTCAATATTTCGTGAACAGCTAAAGGTATGTATAGGATATTATACACGAAATGAGTTTAGATTTCTCTAGAAAATCCAAAAATGTAGTAATATACAGGGTATTCCATTTAAAAAAAAGTGAAGTTATTTTTACTGATATGTTCAAAAGACAACAGAGAAAAACCATACAACTTTTATATAAAAAGTTTTTGCCTATCTATTTTAATAAACTCTGTAGGTGGGTGTCAAAATATAAATGAAAACCCTGTACACATGATTTTGCTTTAATGTATATTTCAAAAAAGAAAGGCACATGCCAACTTTATTTTTTTTATATTTAATATATCACATTTTTTAATGATTTTGAATTTTCACTAGTAGGTAACTAAATTATAATCGGACATTTTTTCGAGCTCACGAATATTTTGAAAGTTATCCCGAGTCGAAGATGAGAGATAATTTTCTTAAAATATTGGTGAGCGAGAACAAATTTCCTTGTAATTTAATTACGTGTAGTATTAGGTAAATAACTAAGCTTGGAGAAATCACCATGGTCATGGGGGACCTTAATGCAAAGTTAGACTAGGGGAAGACTGGAAAGATTGAGAAAGACCAGTGTGGGAGAACGTAATGAAAGAGGAGATAGACTACTGCAATTCTACCAGGAACAAGAACTAATAATAACAAACACATTCTTTAGGCTACCGGAAAGGCGGTTATATACTTGGCAATCACTCACGGATAAACCAGACAAAATAGTTAGAAACCAGATAGAGTATAACATTATTAAAGAAAGATACCGCAATGCCATCAAGGGAGTGAAAAAATACCCTGGAGCAGACGTCTCTTCTGATCACAACCCGGTATCGCTAAGGTCACACTTACACTTAAAAGTATTAAGATTAAGAGCCACCAAAAAAATCCCTAGATTAGACGTGGATAAACTGAAAGACCTTGATATAAGAGAACACCTCCAACACAAAATAAATGAGAACCTGGATAAGCTTGACAGTAAGAACAATGATATCGACAAACAATGGGAATAACTAAGACATTGCCTTCTCGACCCTTCCAAAGAAATGTTAAAAGACTCCGGTAAGAAAAACAAGCACTGGATGAATGACGATTAAACATGATGGAACAACGAAGACAAACCAAGAACAAAGATAGCCACGAGCCACGAACATAAACAGATTAGTAACGAGATCAGAAAAAAAATAAGGGAAGCCAAGCAAAAATACCTCAAAGAAAAATGGAAATACGACCTATTTAATTTACATAAAAAGGTCAAGGAGATAGCAGGCCTACAACAGATAAATCAGAGTACAGCATTACTGGATAAAAATGGCAAGAACATAATGGAGACCAGAAAGAAATTGGAACGTTGGACAGAGTGCATTGAGGAATTATTCGATGACCAGAGAGGAACGCTAGAACACATAGCTCTCGACGCAAAAGAAACAAGCCCAGAAATCACCAAGGAAGAAATAGTACATGTCCTAAAAATAACAACGAATGGAAAAAGTCCTGGGCCTGATGAACTTCCTATCGATATATTTAAAATTATAGAAGAGAGGCATATGGACATTCTGGTGAGGCTCTTTAATGGAATTTACCATTCAGGTGTCATACCCAGCGATTGGTTACTCGTAACTTTTATTTGTCTCCCTAAAAAGACAAACGCTAGAGAATGTAATGATCACCGTACCATTAGTTTGATGTCCCATACATTAAAACTGTTTCTAAAGATAATCCACAATCGAATATACCAAAAGCTGCACTTGGATATACACGTGAGGGCCTCTTTGCATTTAACGTATTAATCCAGAGATGCTTGGAGGTTAACCAGGACATATACGCATGTTTCATAGATTATAACAAGGCCTTCGACAAAGTCCGTCACGATCAATTAATGAAGGTTCTTAAAACGAAACAGATAGGCCATAGTGATCTCCGGATCATAACAAATTTATATTATAATCAACGGGTAAAGGTACGCATTAAGGACCAAATGTCAGAAGAGATCGAAATTAGAAGAGGTGTTAGGCAAGGATGTATATTTGATGTAGATATGTTCTATATTGTTGTGGAGGATTCATTTTTACCTTGTAATTGATTGCCTTTTGCTCCACAAAAATTCAAAAAAAAGTGTAATCGTTTGTGGAGCAAAAGGCAATCAATTACCAGGTATGGATGTATATTGTCCCCACTACTTTTCAACGCATACTCTGAAGAGATCCTGAGAGACAAATAGCTGGTATTAAGGTCAATGGAATACCGCTTAACAACATCAGATACGCGGACGATCAGGGCCTATTTTACCACTAGGCCTACTAGGCCCGTGCCTAGGGCCCAATATCAAAGGGCCCGAATCGGCGAGCATAAAATCATAAAAAAATGCAAAAACAATAATACTACTATAAGAAATGCGATTTCATAATATACAATAAAAATGGTTTAGCATTTTATGGTTTCACGACGAAACTTTACCAAGGGAAATGGTAATTTTTTAAGCTCGTTGGAATTTCTTAGTGAGTTTGACCCATTTTTAGCTGGACATCATCTCCAAAAATATGGCAATCCTGGAAGTGGACATGTTAGTTATCTTTCATCAGCCATTTGCAGTGAATTTATTAATCTCCTTGCAAGAGAAGTAACAAATTTCATGGCAAAGGAATTACAAACGGCCAAATATTTTGCGATTATAGTCGACTCAACATCAGACGTTTCTCATATCGATCCATTAACTCTTATTATAAGATATTTATGAAAAGTCGAAAAGTGCCCATTTTGTACCATGTTCCAGACATTCTTTAAATTTAGTAGGTAATAGTGCTGCTGAAAGTTGTTCAGAAGCAGCTAGGTATTTTGAAAATGTACAGTGTTTATACACTTTACTCATAGATGGAATGTGCTTCAAAAAATCAAAAATGCCTAGAAATGTTAAATCCTAAACCGCCAATGGTTAAAAAACTATGCGATACAAGATGGTCGGCTAGAGCTTATGCTATAAAATCAATTGCACTTGGTTTTAATGAAATAAAATTAGCGTTAAAAGAGTTGAATGAAGATCCACATCAAAAACAATTAACCAGAACAGAAGCAGGAGATTTACTTCGAAAAACAGAGACATTTGAATTTAATCTCATGACAGTGACTTGGAAAAGAATGTTGGACAGAATAAATGCCACTAGCAAATCTTTACAAAACACTGAAGCAAATTTAACTGCCGCTTGTACACTATATAATGGTCTAATTGAATTTATAAAGGATTTCAGAGAAAAGTTTGCAAAATAAGAAGAGGAAGTGAAACAAATTCAGCCACATGCTTTGTATAAAGATGAAACGTCAAGAGTTCGCAAGAGAAAACAGTCTTTTGATGATGGACCAGCACAACACATTATTTTAAATGGCTCTGAGAATTTCAAGATTAAAGCTTTTTTTCCCATATGTGATAAACTAATTACAGAATTAAAACTGAGAATGAAATTGTATGATTCTGTAAACGAAGTTTCTGGTGTAATTATGAACCGTCAAATGAACGTTTTAATATTAGTGTAACAAATATAGAACACTTTTATAATATGGATGTCGATATTCGTGATAATTTAGTGGATTAGCTTGTACAACTTAAGGAACTGTGCAAATCAAATACATTTCTCTGGATCCACAAAAAATGTTAAAGTTTTTGATCAATATTTTGTCTACTTTTTCAAATGATGAAATATTGTTACGATTATATTTAACAATTCCTATTAGCAATGCGTCGGGTGAAAGATCCTTTGCTACTTTAAAATGAGTCAAATCTTATTTAAGAAACTCATTAAATGAAAAGAATTTTGCATCCTTAGCTGTTTTAGATGTCCAAAGCGATATTTTGGGTAAATTAAGATAATGAATAAATTCTCCGAAATAAAAGTGAGGAAGAAAATTTAGACAATTGCTTATCTAGTTATTAACAATGTTATTAAATCATAAATACTCGGGTTCCTTTATTTCTTATTAGTCATGCTTAACTTTTGAATGAAAATTTTTGTTTTGTTATTTGTTTTATGTATCTAATTATCTAAATATATTTATGTTTTTCATTTTATTTTGTTTTTTACATGGACGTCCTCATAACAAAAATTAATACAGAATCTTTAAGCCTATTGGTTACATTCCAATATACGGAGCAAGACAGGGCCCGAAAATTTGATGGTGCCTAGGGCCCAAGTCAGTTGAAAATAGGCCCTGCGGACGATACAGTTATATTAGCAGACACTCTAGAGGATCTTCAGAGACTAATGAACAAAATAGTTAAATGCGGTCAGGACTATGGGCTTACAATAAACGTCAAAAAGACGAAATTTATGAAGGTAACAAAAAAGCAGAACAATAATGATACTCTGTACAAAGGATTTGAAGCTGGATCTGCGAATCGGAATAGGAAGGTGTTATAGTTTTTCGACTTTGCTTTATGGAATGGAGGCCTGGACCCTGGACTCAGCAACTGTAAAGAAACTTGAATCTTTTGAAATGTGGGTGTAAAGAAGAATTCAAAAAATACCATGGACGGAACACGTGACAAACAACGAAGTCATGAGGAGAGTGAACAAGGAGCTGGAGATTGTAGAAACCATCAAAACTAGAAAGCTGCAATACCTGGGACACGTTATACGGGGAGAGAGATATACCATGCTGCAATTGATTATATAAGGTAAAATCCAAAGCAAAAGAAGTGTAGGAAGGAGAAGAATATCATGGCTGCGTAACTTGCGAGAATGGTACCGATGCACATCAACCGAACTTTTCAGAGCAGCCGCCTCCAAAGTTAGGATCGCTATGATGATTGTCAACCTCCGCCGCGGAGGCTCATGAAGAAGAAGTATTGGGTAAGAAAATTTCACACCAAACTTTTAATAAATAACGCAACTTTTAATAATCATTTTGCCAGTTGTGATGTATTTATTTATCATGTCATTGTGTCAAACAAGAATTCGTGTTGTGTAGACACAAAAATTTTGCTGTGTTTTAAAATGTCTCGTTTTAGTAAAGAAGATGAAAAAGAATTATTAGAGAGAAAGTAGAACTTTTAATGTCAAATAATACAAAAAAAAATCAAGGTTAAAATTCAGAGACGATAGCCATATTCACGAACAAACTGTTTCACTTCGTATCAGAAGATAACTAAACACTAATATGTTTTTCTTAAGTTATTTACTCTCTAATATAACGGTTATCATAGACAAGAGTGTAAGCAATAATGTTTGTATGAAGCGAAAAGCAAGTACTTGCCGAGACAAGGTTGTAAAATTAAACACTTCTCGGATGTTTTACTACTTTCCCTAAATTGCATTAATTATGCGCCGATAAAATACAATAAGGTTTACCGGTTTACTAACAGTGCTAATGCAAATATCAGAATATGAAATGTACACGGTGATCCAGATAACTCTTTAAATGGAAATATCTCTATTATTTTTGAAAGTTGAAAAACACATACCGTGTTTAGGTGTATCTAGCTCAAACTAACCCAAACTAAACACGGTATGTCAGCTTTTCGAAAAATGGCAGTTCGTATCTCCGACACGTGTGGAATTTACATGTAACACATAGGGAAAATCTGCAACACACGTGACGTCACCCTGTCATTTTTCGGAAGGCTGACATACCGTGTTTAGGTCTATCGTGGAACAGTCCAGAGAACTTTAAATCAATACGCATATCACGATTTTAAAACTGGGCCAATTCAAAAAAAGAAGCCATGAATTTGTTCAAATAATTATAAGTGAAAGATTTAACCCAGATTCAAATTATTTCATTAAAGTTTTGTGGACCGATGAGGCGATATTTACCACTGCCAATATTTATAATAGGAAAAACTATCATAATTCGTCCGATGAAAATCCACAAGCAGTTGAGCAAATTACCTTCCAAGAACGTTCCTCAATACAAATTTTGTGCGGCATTTAGAAGCATAAGGTCTTAGGTCCGCTTTTTACCCTTGGCGCGTTTAATGGGTTAAGATATCTGCACCTTTTGGAAATGAAAGAAGGTTCACTTCTAACTCAGCAAAATATAATTTGACAGCACCTCCCCACAATAGAGACAGGCATGGATACCTTCCTTTGGAGCTATTTGAAAAATACAGTCTATAGAGAAAGATGTAACAATATTGAAGAATTTCAGACAAAGTAGAAGAAATAAGAAATTTAAATGAGAATGAGAACGAAGTAATTATAAATGCACTGGAACGCCATAAACGAAATTACGAGAAATGTGACGAGGTTGATGGGGGAGATGCAGAGCATTTAATTTAGGCTAGAACTCATAAGGTTTATTTATTTTCTTGTTTATGGTTGATTATAGGTTTGGGTAAAGTTTCGTTTAGCGAAAATCTATTAGGATTTTTTTTTGCCATTAGAGTACCTCTCTCAATTAAGAATAATAAAAAAAATTTCGCCGCAAATACTTACATCATTGTCATTTAAAAAAAAAAAATTGAAAAGTTTAAAAGAGCGAAAATCCATTGCAAGAAAAATAATTTTTTTCTTGACTTAGAGTGCCTCTCTCATTGCAGGATAACCAAAATTTTCCGACCCAAATACATCATTGTCAGATTTCAAAAAAAAATTAAAAAGTTTAGAAGAACGGAAATCCATTAGAAAAAAAGTTCCTGGCTTAGCGCGCTTGTCTTCACTATCCCGAACTAACCCAAACCAACCACAGCTAATCCAAACTAATCAAAACAAATCAACACTAACTGCAAAACCAACCCAAACTAACCCAGACTAACCATAACTAACCACAATTAACCAGAGTTCGGGATAGTAAAGAGACAAGCGCGCTACGCGCGCTTTTCTCTTCACTATCCAGAACTAACTAAAACCAACCACAGCTAATCCAAACTAACACTAACCCAAACTAGCCAAAACCAGCCCAATCTAACACAAACTATCCAAAACTAACCCAGACTAACCATCTCTATATCTGCAGCTGGCTTGCAAGTTTCCTTAAGAACCAATATCTGCACGTTGCAGTTGATGGGCACATCTCAGACACATTCACCATTAACGCGGGCGTGCCTCAGTGCGCAATACTTTCATCAACTCTGCTCCTCATTTATATTAATGATCTGCTGACCGAAACGAATAATCCTGTTTACAGTTTTGCAGATGATGGTACCCTTGTCTCCCAATTGAGATTAGGAAAAACCTTTACCAGCGACTGAGACTTATCACCGCAGACAGGAGCAGATTACAGCAATTAATTAAGACCTGGAGAAAGTTCAAACTTGGGGCAACAGACATTTGGTCCAATGCAGCAAAGGCCCAAGCAGCCACGTTTACCAAGAGGGTCAATAGGGCGAGCGATAATGTGTGTATGAAACGAAAAGCAGGTACTACGCCTATATAATAGCAGAAACAAGGTTGTAAAATTGGACCTTTCTCGGCTTCTCGGATGTTTTATTAATTTCTCTAATTTGCAAAATTGAAAGTAACAATGATATACCAGAAGTTCCTTTTCTTAGTGTCAAATTTGGCAGATTAATAACATATTCTTGCATGTTAATTAGCGAGATACTGCAAACACATTCATCCAGAAACTGATATAACAATTTTTATTAAAAACATGATGTCACCTAATGATGCGGTAGTTCAGTAGGTACTACTTATACCAAATTCTCAATTGCAAACATTTAAATTACCATGACATGACTTAGCTCTGGTTTAATCTTCAGGGACGATATTTATATCCGGTATTTAAAAAAAATTATCCTATAAACAGATAACAAAGAAAATAGTAGTTTCTAGTTACTATTTTCTTTAAATATACTCATTGCAAAGGAGGTTGTCTTATGTTGCTATATTCATCTATCAACATGTTATGCGCCTATAAAATACATACGCTAAGGCCTGCTAACAGTACTAATACAAATATCTGAATCTGAAATGTACACCGTGATCCAGATAACTTAGAAAAAAATATTCCGAACAAAAGTTGTTTTATTTCACCTATTTTTCACATGGTTTTGCTTTAATGTATAGGTGGGATTTGCTTTTTTTTTTTTTAATGTAATATATCACGCTTTTTATGGATTTTGAATTTTCTATTAAATTCTGCATCAAAACTTAATCGTCTTTGAAGGTTTTAAAATTAGGAATTGCTATGATTTGTTCGACATAATTGCTTACCTACTTCATTTTGCAAATGTCATGGCATCTCTATTTTCTGCTAATATTTCCCAAAATGAGCTATTCCTTTGTTGGAAGGTTAAAAATGGTCGAGCATTATTTCAAGAACGATAATGACGCTACAAGAACACAAGAAGAGTAGAGGGAGAATGTTCAGAATGGTCGTAGAGTATCATCTGTACCAAATATAATTAATACGAGGAAGTTGTTGCAAGAAACAGCATCCCCTATAAATAAAAAAGAACGAAACAAAGGAACGAAGAAAGAGATCTCATTATATTCAATAAAATCCAATAAAATTTATCAGAGACTGTGTCAGAGATTAAAGTCATTGACCAGAGAGCTTTAAATCAATAAGGATATAACGATTTTAAAATTAAATCAGTTCAACAATTAAATGAGGAATTAAAAAAAGGAACATGAATTTTTCAGATCGTAAGTTAAAATTTTAATGAAGATCCAAATTATTTCAATAAAATTTTGTGGACCGGTGAGGTGATATTTACCACTTTACTTATTTATAATATGCAAAACGTATCTTTTTTGGTCCCATGAAAATCCACAAGCTGTTGAGCCGTGTGGCATTTTGGGGTATAAGATCCTAGGTCACAGTGTCGAACTGGGCCGCCGGTCTACCGGTCCGGTGACCGGTGTGCCCTCTTTTCCCTCAGTTTTCATTTAAGTATCTGAATTGATACTGGAAACCTCAGAAAAACTGAAGGAATGGTGCAACTACATCGAGCAGCTATTTCGGGATACTCGGCCGGAACTCCAAGTAGAATCCCCTGATCAGGGCCAAGGCTTGAACATAACAAAGGCAGAAATTCAGTATGCCCTGTCAAATTCAAAAAATGGGAAGTCTAGTGGCCCTGATGACATCTATGTCGAGACTCTGAAAATACTGCAGAACGAAGATTCACTGGACATCCTGGTAAAACTATTCAACCTTATATACCGAAACGGCAATATACCCTCTGATTGGCTGAAGTCCACTTTTGTCCCGCTCCCCAAAAAAACGAAGGCCAAGAACTGCCGCGATTATCGTGTTATTAGCTTGATGAGCCATGTGCTTAAACTCTTCCTGAAAATAATACACAAAAGAATATATACGAGGTGCGAGACGATGATGGGTGACTCTCAGTTCGGTTTTCGCAATGGTTTCGGAACAAGGGAGGCATTATTCCGCATACAGGTTCTAATCCAAAGGTACCGGGACATATCGGTGACCGTTTACGCATGTTTCATCGACTATGAGAAAGCCTTTGATAAAGTTAAACACGAAAAACTGATCAAAACTCTCAAAGAATTAGGATTAGAAGAAAGAGACCTCAGAATTATAGCCAACCTTTACTGGAATCAAACTGCCCACATAAGAATCGATAACAGCGCGTTCGACGAGATCAAAATCAAAATCCTGAGAGGCGTCCGTCAAGGGTGCATTTTATCGCCACTGTATTGTACTGTATTGTATTGTATTGTATTCCGACGGAATATTCCAAGAAGCATTATACGAGGGCGATGAGGGGATCACTGTCAATGGGATTAAGATAAACAATCTGAGGTATGCGGATGACACTGTTCTTGTAGCCGACTCCCTGGAAGGACTGCAGGAACTGGTTAACCGCGTGACGGCTTCAAGCTCGGAGGCCGGCCTAAGCCTAAACGTGAAAAAGACAAAGTGGCTGGTAGTTAGCAAGATAAACAACGTGGACGGACTGCTGGAAATCAATGGTCAACGGATTGAACAGGTGAAAACATTTAGATATCTTGGGTGCCAGTTAAACGAGAAGTGGGACAGCGCGCAGGAGATTCGTGCAAGAATGGAACAAGCTCGTGCTGCGTTCCTGAGGATGCGCAATGTACTTTGCAGCAGAGATTTAAGTTTGCCTCCACGAATCCGATTTCTTCGCTGTTACGTGTTCAGCATACTGTTCTATGTAATGGAAGCTTGTACCTTGACAGATGCGATGTGCAAAAAATTGGAGGCCTTTGAAATGTGGACGTACAGAAGGATCCTGAGAATTTCCTGGGTGGAGCGAGTTCGCAACACCGAGGTACTTCAGCGCCTCGATAAATAGCTCGAGGTCCTTTTCACACTAAAAAAGCGCAAACTGGAGTATTTTGGTCACCTCTTAAGGAATGACAAGTAGGTATCGACTTTTGAAACTTATTATAGAAGGGAAGATCGAAGGACGGAAATGCCCGGGTAGGAGAAGGGTATCCTGGCTAAGAAATTTAAGGCAATGGTATGGAGTGAGTACCACCACACTATTTCGTCCAGCTGTAGACAAGGTCCAGATAGCGCTGATGATTGCCAACGTCCGAGGCGGTCAAGGCACGTGAAGAATAATATTTAATTATCTGTTTGTTTTTTCTCAAAGTCAGGAAACTTTTGTTTCTTACACCGCATATGCAGATTTGTCAGAACTTCCTTTCTCGTCAACTATCTAAAGGTGAATACATTCCAAATAATTGGTAACAGTTGAATAAACTTTTGGACAGTTTCATGGTATTTAGTGACATTAAATCAGTAAGTGAATAAAACAAAATATATAACAACACGAAAAAATGAAGGCGCCCAAGACCGGTCCTTCGGGGAAATAATAAAGTAATTATCCTCCCAACAGCCAGAAAAGAAAAAAGGTGCAAAATATAGGACACAAAAAGTAAAAAATACTAAGTTTTTACAAATATGTTGCCAGGCTCATTATCTTCTAATTGTATTTATTTAGTTTCACTTCAGATTAGAAGAAACTGAGAGCTGAGAGTGAATAAATTTAAAAGACAAATCTAAAATTAAGTTATGAAAATTTGCAATTAATGGTGCGTAGATCAGAACGAGCTGTCTTCGAAGCGCGCAAATTAGGCCACAACTCCAAAGCGTATTTATTTAAAGGGCGCCACCAAGTTGTAGACGACACAAGTTAGAAAATCCCTATATTGTAATATATAATAAGGAACTTTTTTTGGATCATGTTCCTGAAACCCCCCTAATATTAAATATTTCTTTTAGTTGAGGCAAGCACATATGTGGCCATTTCTCCTTTCCGGAGTAAAAGGACGTCAAGGTTTTTACCTAAAGAAGATGGTTAAAACTCTACAACGGGACATGGATGCAAATTGCTGGATTTAACTGGATAAATATTTAATATGTAATTTGACAATTTATTATTATTATTCTCATTTAAACATTAAAATGGATGTTATTTTGTAACGGTGAAGTTAAATTTCAAAAATGGGACGTCAAAAATGTGCAGATTAAAAAGCTTTTTAAAATGATATATCACTCGTATCACTCGACCCCCCCCCCCCCCCCCCCCCCCCCCCGTTTTATTTAATAATTTTATGTGGTAGCCCTGTGGGATAGGGGGTTTAAAGGGCGTCATCCAATTTTCCGTAAAAATCTCAATAAATTTGTTGACGTGTTTCGGGGAATTTTACAAATCTGTCTATTTACGCAGATAACGTGGGTGGTAAGTTTTAAAATGATCACCCTGTATAATGATATCATTCCTATATGTATGCCTTATTTTGAAAATTGAATTAACATCTAAAGGACTCTCATTTCGAAAACTATACAGGTACAATATTAATTGGCACGCTAATCTACGTACATTTAAACAATAACAAGGATCCTACCGCCGAAACTATTCATTTTATTATTATTATTTTTATTTAAACATTAAAATAGATGTTATTCTGCAACGGTGACGTCAAATTTAAAAAATAGGACGTCAAAATGTACAGAATAAAAAGCCCTTTAAAATGATATATCACTCGACCTCCCCGTTTCATTTAAGGGTTTTAGGGTGGTAGCCCTGTGGGATAGGGGGTTGAAAGGGCGCCATCCAACGTTCCGTAAAAAAACATTTTTCCTCAATAAATTTGTTGACGTGTTTCGGGAAATTTTACAAACCTGTCTATTTACGCAGATAACGTCGATGGTAAGTTTTGATAAAATTGCGAACCCGCCACGCCACTCTCCAAGCAGATTTTTGAACTCACCCTTGAATCAGAATAACGATCCAGGGCCGCCCTTGGACCGGTATGCCCTATGTGTGCCAGTCCAACGCTGCTAGGTCCGGTTTTTATCCGTGATACCTTAAATATGTTAGGATATCTGGAACTTTTGGAAAATGAAATTGAGCACTTTATCGATGAACTACCGCTTCAAGCTCGTCGAAATATGTTTTGGCAACAGACGGAACATCTCCCCATAGTATTCTGGCAGTAAGAGATTTTCTTCATAATAATGATCAAGTGTGGATGGACAGATATGGAACAATCAACTCTCCACATGGATACTAACCCACCTTCTTTTGGGGCTATTTATGAAATAGAGTCTATAAAGAAAGAAGTAACAATATTGAAGAAACTCTGAGAAAAATTGTCGAAGAAATAAGAAATTGAAATGAAAATGACAACAAAGCAATAATTATAAATCCACTGAAATGCCAGAAAATAATTTACGAGAAATGTGACGAGATTAATGCAGCGCATTTAATTTTAGCTAGAAATTACACGTTTTATTTATTTTCTTATTTATGGTTGATTATTATGAGTTTTAATTACCTGCATTAATAAGCATGATTTGAAAACTAGGTATATATTATAGCTCATTTTGTAAAATATTAGCAGAAAATAAAGATAAATTACTAAATCAGACTTGAAACATCAATGCCATGACATTTGAAAAACAAACCTTTATATCCATGTAGCAGCAGTTATCTGAATAGGTAGGCAATTGTATCGAAAAACTAATACTATTTCGTAATTCTAAAACCTTTAATATTTCGAAAACCGTTAAGTTTTGATACATGATTTATTATTCACAAAGTATGCAGAATTTAAGTTAATTCAGAATCACTAAAAAAATGTGCTATGTTACATTTAAAAAAGAAACAAAGCTGGATTTGCCCTGCTTTCTGGAAACACCAAATATATATTGAAGCAAAAGTAATTCCGTGTAAAAGCAGATGAAATCAAACAACTTTTTTTCGGATTGTTTTTTTTTCGGATTGTTTTTTTTTTATTTCAAGAATATTTTAATTTAAAGAGTTATCTGGATCACCCTGCACACCTTAACAGGAGTGTTAACAACACAACAATGTGTTGTAAAATCGAAATTAATTATACTGACAAGCGCAAATAAGAAAATTATTAAACATAATTCAGATTTACTTACTCGTATTAGATGTAGCTCACTAATTTGTCTTAGAACTGTTGACAATTTGTAAAGTATTGTGCTGTTGAGTTATTGGAAGTTTTTAGCCGTGCTTGAAGCCTTGGGTTTATGACCATTTAAACAAAATTACTAACTTAAAAAAAATCACATTACATACTTGTATGTTTAACCAGTCAATTTCTATCATTCGCCAATAGTTAAGTGTATAATAACACTAGCCACATTATATTTTTTAAAAACAAAGCGCGTAACTGAAATAATTTTCGCGAACAATTCGGTACACGGTATTCACTCGAGGTTGGAGACGCGCGATTGAGTCTATGATCCCGACCGCGTGTTTTCAAACCCAGACGTCGTGCCACGCATGCCACTAAATACCGAAGGAGAGAATCCAGC